>JAQGBA010000769.1:0-24368 GCA_034698125.1 Prionchulus punctatus
GTCTATAGTCGACGAGCGTCTATAGTCGACGAGCGTCTATAGTCGACGAGCGTCTATAGTCGACGAGCGTCTATAGTCGACGAGCGTCTATAGTAGTTCAGTGTCCACAGTTGTTTTCAGCGCCTCTTAATTGCTAGTTTTTTCATAGAACACGACAAGAATTTTGTTTTTCAAATCACTTACTGGGATATATACAGCAATGATCTCAAATCCAAATACGACAATATTGACAGCCACAACGAATCGGGAATGTTTCGAGTTGAATCCATTATTTTGCTTGAAATACAAGAAATCGATGCAGATTTGGGTTTCACTAATTTTTTACGGTAAAATGTACTGTACAAATACAGTAACCACATACAAAAAATAGATAAGAAATATTATTTTATTATTTACAAAATGTCCAAAATTTGCATCGAAACAATACTTGTCATTGAAAAGCGTTTGGCAAGGCGGAACATAGTAAAAATTAGCGCAGAAACGGCATTTTTCTTTAACTTTCAATTTCGTCATCGGCTCGATCCAAATTTAATATCCAATACGATTTAAAGGATTTATGATCCAACAGACAATGAGGATGTCCGAGATTGAAATCTTTCAACGCTTGCGCGGTACATTTCGTTTTCACGAGATTTACGTAATCCAATCTCGGCATCTTGGATAAGGATGCAAATATTTTATCAGTCAACTGACACTCGGTTAGAGCCAGTCGACGTAGCTGACAGCCGTCGGGCTTATCGTGCGACGTTAGATTACGTACGCCTTCGTCGGATATCCGATAACAAAACGACATATCCAAATCTCTCAGTCGATCGCAATAAAGCGATAAAATCAAACAAAACTCGTCGTCGACAACGCTGAAACAAGCAAATTCTTTCAACTTGACCAGCAGTTCTTCGTTCAACCGTTAGTTAGTCTATGGACAACTATAGTCATTATGAACCAGTCAGGGGAGAACTATTGTCAGTGGCCAACTACAGTCCTCGCGCAACTATAGTTCACTTACGTTAACTGGCTAACGTTTAAAACTTGCAAATTTTTCATTCGACTAGGGATTTGTAGAACGTGATCGGCGGACAGTTTGAAACAATTCTTTATCATTAAAGTCTCCAGTCCTCGACGACTCATTAATCCGGATATACTCGTGGATTCGGATTCGGATACGCTGGCCAGATTATGAACGTCGCATAAATCTAATCCGATTAAATTCGGCAGCACCGATGGATTTTCTAAGGATGCGAAAAAATCGAACGATACGATAGATCCTTCTAAATCCAGATAAGTTAATCCCGCGGGAAATTCTTTCAATGTTATATTCGAATGGCTGAGATCGGCGTAAAGCAAATGTAGCTCCCTATAGAAACAAAATCGAACACATTTGGAACGAATTTAGCTACTTTCCGGGGCGATTTTTCGTTACATTAAATTTGGACACTTTTCGCGTATAGTTTTTAAAGTTGTCGGGCTAACTTCTTCGTTTTGCCGAAGATAGCCTTCCCAGCGTAAACTTTTAACGTTCTCCATTAGTTCACTATTCAACAGATTATGAAAATCGACCGTCCTCAAACATCGAATGGTCGAGAAATCGACGCGTTGCCACAATAGGCGATCGCCGGCGACGCGATGAAGGCGACGGCAAACTCTATAAAGACAGTGCAAGAAACTTGTTTTTCATTGCTATAATCTGTCAGTAAAACGACTACAGATGTGAGACAACTATAGTCATAGTCAACTATAATCAATGAACAACTGTAGTCATTAGAAACTATAGTCCCTGTACAACTCTATTCATTGGACAACTATTGTATTTGTACAACTACAGTTCCTGACATCTACAGTTCCAGTACAACTATAGTCGCTGGACATTTATTTATTCACTGGACAACTATAGCCACTGGACAAGTGTAGTTCCGTACAACTATAGTCACTGGACAACTATATTCACGAGATAACTATAGTCACTGGATTACTGAGAAACGTATAGCAACGATCGTAAATCCAAATAGGATAAAATAAAAATCCACAACGAATCCGGAATGTTTTCGGTTGAATCCATTTCGTAGCTCGTAAAGCAAAATTCGCGACGCTTTTTAGTTTTTTAGTTTGACTATCTCGACACATTTTATGAACATTTTACGTTTCATTTTGAGCACTTTATGCACCGAAAAAGAAATCGAAACGCGTTCGTAAACGCAGTCAAACGGTACAAAAATCAAATTCGAATGTCGGGAAAAAGTAAATTTTACTCTTTTTTGACTTTGACGACCAAAAAAATTTCTCGAACGAAAGAAAAAAACAACAAAATTTCTTATATTTATATATTTATAATAAACAACATGTACAACGCCGAAAAGTAAAAAGAAAAACAAACACGAAATTTTCGCAAACGCCGACCGACGTTAAAAAAAGAGAAGAAAAACGAGAGAACGAAAAACGGACCGAACGAAAATAAAACGAAACGCGAAATTTGTTTGAAAAATTTCGTCATCAATACGTCATTTTGGTTCCTTAAAAGTTTGCTAGCCAAACCAAGAAACGCACTGGACATCGATCGAACGGTGTAAAAATTTTAAACAAAGAAAAAACAGCAACAAAACAAAACGTAAATTTCTAAAGTCCTAAAGAAAAAATTCTAAGACAAAAAAGGGTCGCTAAATTATTCGAATTGGGAAAAAAATAAAAACGTAAACGTTTTCTTTTTCTTTTTCGAAAACACGAAACTATGAGGCGGGCGGCGACGACCATCGAAAAACTGAAAACAAACAATTCAGAAAAAGCTTAAAATTAAAAAAGTAAGCCGAAGAGAACGTTTCCGGGCGCATTTCGCGTCGGAATTTGCTCATTCGGTGTCGAAAACGGAAACGAAAAACGTGAAATGTTTTTCAACTCAACTTTGCAAATTTCAGGGTTGGAAAAAGGAGTTTTTAAAATTTTTTACAAAAATCACATTTCGTTTTAAAATATCACAAGAGTTCGAGGAGATCAATCGATAATCGATTTACCGAAAAATGCACACGCAAAAAATTGAAACGTTTTTCTTCCAGTTCGAGGTCGATCGAGGTACTCAAAAAACAAAATTCGCGACGACAATCATTCGATTCATTTTCGTTTTCGGTCAAAAATTTTTCATCCATTCACGTTTCACGTTCCTTGCACGGTAGTTACCACGACGAACAAAAACGACGTCTGCCGTTCGACGATACTGTGCAGAAAATCCAACGCCGTTCCCATTAAACTTTGTTGAGCGAACTCGCACGGCGGAAATACGTGAACTACGTAAGTAGGCTGTAAAGAAAACGAAAATATGAGCCAGTGAGAATCAAGGGACATTCCATCGAATTTTTTTCGATCGAATCTCGACAATTATGGTTGTCACCGAACAACTGTAGTCAAGGATCAACTATGGTGAATGGGCAACTATAGCGACTAGATAATTACCTGAGTCGCACCGGCGGGAACAATATTTACGATGCCGGCGGCTTGTTTCTGTTGTAAGTACGTTATGAACGCCGTGTTTAAAATCGTCGACTGTTGAATTATGTGATCACGATTTTGACCGCAAGGCAGTACGACGAGCACACAATGTTCCTCTTTCAGCTGAAAAAATGGCATGGAAACGTCAGCAACGGGTAAAAAAACGAGTAAGTAGTAAATTGCTATTTTTCTGACTATTAGTTTACAAAACAACTTAATTATTTGTTTTTTACACTTACTTGCATACGTCGACCGACGCCATCCAATTGTTGCGGTTCGAGACGCATTCGTTGCATTATTCGTAGAACGGGAATCGGCGACGATTCCGTGGCGGAAGGCAACGAATGCGGCAGCAGTTGCGAATTACCAGACACTAAATGCATTTGAACCAACGCGTTGTCGTTCTTCAACGCCAAATAGCCTTGCCAAATGACTGGATAACGCTGAAAAAATACCGAAAAGTTGTTTGAAACGTCTTCAAAGGTCAAAAAAACGATTTCAACCGATGAAAACCTCTTTGAAAACTAATTTCAAACGTTGAAAAACAAATTTAAGGTGTTAAAAATTAAATTTTAAGCGTTAATAATGAAATTTGACAAGTTAAAAAATATGCTTACGTCGAGCAGCCATCGATGACTCATCAGCGCGTCGTTTTGATGAGCGGCGTTGGACTCGCCCCGACTCACTGCTAAATTGGCCGTCGGAAAATCGCGACCGACGGCGTTGGTGATTCTCTGAATTTGTTGAGCTTGCGCCGCGGCGGCGGCGGCGGCCGCCTGCCGTCGTTGCTCTTCCATGAATCGCGTCTGTTGTTGTTCACGATGTTCGAGTTCAGCCGCCGCCGCCGCAGCAGCGGCGGCCGACGACGTAAATCTGCCCACGCCCGGCGGCATAACGTTGGCGCCCAGCAGATTCGCCGCCGCCCACGCCGCCTGCTGTTTCTGTTGTTGAATTTGCATATCGTACAACGCCGTCGCGTACGGCGGCAACGTCAACGAAGCGCCGCCAGTCGACGGCACGCGCGGAGGATAAGGCGGCGTCGTCACGTTGGCCGTCGACGTCGCCTGTTGAACGTGATTCATGGGCGTCGACGTCGCCAAAAAATTATTAAATTGAGCGTTGGGCGGCGTGTGAGCCGACGCCGGGTTGAAATGCATCGGCATCGACGACGGCGCGACGGCAACGTTCGCCGTTTGTTGCTGTTGCGAAATACCCGAATGACTACTTAAAGCTGCGACCGACGACGACGAATGAGCGACGTTGACGTCAGACGGCGGCGTTCGTTGTTGAAGGGACGTCGCAGCAGCCGCCGCCTGCTGATTTTGCAAATGTCTCATGATTAAATCCTGCCGCTGTTGCTGCGCCGTCGCCAGAAGACCTTCAGCGATTTGATGCTCGCGGGCCAACGTCGTTAAATCGAATTGATTTACGTTGGACGTCGGCGTCGAAACGATTGCCGACACAGACGACACCGCCGACGACGATGATGGTTGAAAGTTCGCTAATTCGTTGACGACGGGTGGAGATTTTTGTTTTTCGAATAGATTTCTCGACTGTTCGAACGACGAAGTCGGCGGAGCGTCGACCGGAGAGACTTTCATCGCCGCCGCCGCCGCCGCTTGCTGTTGTTGATTTCCCATTTTAATTAACTTTTCGGGTTCGATTTCGATGTACCCGTGGACGACGTCGTCGATCACTTCGTCGACGTGGCTACTGACGTCGCTCTTTTGCTCGGCCAAATCCTGGTGTAAATTTTCGCCGAGTTCATCGACGGCGATCGTCAACGCTCCCAACGGATCGACGGCCGACGACGACGGCGGAACCGCTTCGTCGATCACCAATACTTTCTCGTCGTCGAGCGACGTTTGTTCTTTGGGCGACGACGACGACGTCGACGACGAAGCCGCCGATGACGGTCGATTTGTCGTTTCGTCGCGATCGGCGTCGGCGATGACAACCTCTTGAACGCTGACTTCGATCGGCATCGTCGGTTCGGATTCCATCGGTTCGTCGGGGCCGCTACTCATTTTCAACGCTTCGACAATGTCGGCGCTAATCTCGGCGTTGTCCAACGATTGAATGACGCATCGTTGTTCGTCAGCTTGCTAAAAACAAATAAAATTACATTAACTTTTGTTGTTTGTAGTTTCATTATTATAGGTATTCATGGACTATAGTTGTTCAATAACTAGAGTTGCCAAGTTAGTTAACCAGCGACATTAGTGTCCAATTACTATACTTATCCAGTGATTATAGTTGCCCAACAACTACAGTTACACAATAACAAACAGCATTGTTCAATGACTATAGTTGTCCGGTGACATTAATTGACCAATGACTATAGTTGTCATAATTATTCACTGACTACAGTCGTTCAATAACTAGTTCTACAATAATTATAGTTGTTCACTAACTATTGTTGTCCAGTGATTACAGTTATTCACTGATTACAGTTGTCCCAATCGCTATAGTTCTTCAATAACTATAGCTGTTCAATGACTATAGTTGTCCAGTGATTACACGTATTCATCGATTATTGTTGTCCAACTATAGTTGTTCAATGACTACAGTTGTCCAATGGCTTCAGTTGTCCAGCGACTATAATGGTCCGATGAGTAATTGTTCAATGAATTATAGTTAGCCAATAAATATAGTCGGTCAATAACTGTAGTCACTGTCTATTTACTTTTTCATCCGTTCCCGGAATTTTCTCCTGGGTCGTCGTGGTACTGAACTCGATCGCCTTTTTAGCCGCTTTCGTTATTAAAACTGGCTGCGTAGCGTTGACCGGCGGCGTTAAATCGAATTGTTTTCTGCCCGCTTTCGTCACGAAACCGACTCCGTGCGTCGATGACGTTGACGCTGAAATATTATTAACGTTGGTCGACGACGACGTTGGATTCGTTGAACTATTCAATTCCAATTTAATTTTCTTCGATTCGTGATGGGTAGGCGGCGTTTGTTGTTCAACATCGGTCGACGACGTATCTAAACGTTTTCGTTTTTTCGTCGATGAATCTTTCGATTTTTCGCGATCGTCGTCGGTCAAATGTTTCGATTTCTTTTTCGGCGACGGCGACGACGAATCGGCGTTGAGTTTTTTCGTCGACTTATCTTTTTCTTTTTCTTTTTTGATTTTATGCTTTTTCTTCTCTTTGTCTTTCTCCTTATCTTTTTTACCGTCGGGCGACGTCATCATCGACGAAGATTTTTCTTTTTTCGACGTAGACGAAGGCGATTTCATTCTTGGCGACGACGCGTCGCCGTCGTCGTCATCGTCATCGTCGCTGTCCGACGGTTGACGAGTTTTCTTCGGACGGCCGGGGCCTCGTTTTTGCGGCGACGACGACGACGATGAAGTTTTCTCTTTACGTCGTTGATCGTTCGAATCTCGTCGTTCGGCGTTCACGATTTTCGATTGTTTATGATGTTTTTCGGTGCCGGCGATCGAATGAGACTTTTCGACGACGCGATTTTTGTCGACGCTCCTTTGATCTTTGTCGGCTTTCTCACCGCCGATCGTCGAAGATTTTTCGCCTCCGACCGATGAAGACTTATCGCCAATCGGCGACGTTTTTTCGCCGCCTGTCGTCGTTGAAGATTTATCGCCGATCGACGACGACTTTTCAGCACCGCTCGATGATTTTTCAGCGCTGATCGACGAATACTTTTCTCCGCCCAACGTCGCACAAACCTTTTCCGACGTCGACAGAACTTTCTCGGCGCTCGAATGCGTTTTCATTTTTTTGCTCTTCTGTTCTTTCGACGCGCGACGTTTTTCGTCGTTGCTCTCGCCGCTACTTTTCGCCGCGTCGACGTTGTTCAACTTGTTTTCATCTTCCGACGACGACGACGGCGATGATTCGTCTGACCAAACGTCGGATATCATCAATTTTTCCTTGTTGCGCTCTTTTTTGTTTCGTTTATTTTGTTTTTTCGGCGATTTTTCGCGTCGAGTTCGGTCGATTTCTGATTTTTTACGACGTTCGCCTTGTTCGTCGTCGTTCGACGCGTGCGAACTTCGTCGATCGTCGTCGCCGTCGTCCAGCGATTGATTTTCATCGTCGTCGTCGTCGCCGTCGTCGGTGTCGTCGTCGCCAGTCGAATCGTCGTCGCATTTCACGCGGCGATGTTGATTCTTTTTACGCTGCTGTCGCAGACGACTAAATTTATCCTTGCCCGACGACGATTTTTTCCACGGATCTGTGTACGTCGCCGACGATCGACGTTTCACTCGATCGTACATCGACAAGCCGACGGGCTCGCCGCACGCGTCCAAAGTTTTCTTCCATTCTTTCTCCAAGATTTTCGCCGCCCGACGTTCGCTTTCTTCTTCGCTGTCGGTGGCCGACGACGACGAACCGTCGGACTCGCTGCCGGCCGACGACTTTGATTTACTACCGCCGCCGCTTGCCTTCAAACGTTTTTGTTTCGAGAGTTTATTCAATTTTTCTTCGCGATCGCGTTTTGCGCTCGATCCCGACAACGTCGAGTTAGATTTTTTGTAATTTTCCTTGCTTTCCTGTTGATGTTTTTTGAATTGTCGGTGTTTTTCTTTTAAGATTTGCCGACGTTCCTCGTTAGTCATCATTTTGTATTTCATTTTTTGTTTCAAATCTTTTTCTTTGATCTTTTCTTGAATTCGATCTTTCTCTTTTTTCTTCTCTTTTCCGTCGGAACTTTTGTGCGACGGACGTTTTTCGTACGACGTAGAGTCTTTTTTACGTTCCGTCGTTGAATCGACGTCGTTGTGTTTCGACTTTTCCATTTTTGTTCTATCTTTTTCTTTATCACCAACGGTACCGCCGACGTTCGATGATTTTTTCTTGATTTTCGGCAATCGGTCGGCCGACGTATTTTTCGAGTTTTGAACGATCGAATCGTCAACGCTGCAACGTTCAACTGACACCGACGAGTCGCCGCCGACGCTCATCGATTTATTATTTTTGAATAATTTATCTAAATCTTTATTTCGCAATTCTTTCGGATGGTGTTGATGATGATGATGGCCGTCGTTAGCTTTCGGCGGAGGCAATGAACAATTCTTGCTCGCCGACGACGACGTCGACGAAATGTCTTTATTGGACGACGATAAACCGCCGCCGGCAACGACGGCGGGGGTAATCGTTGAATTTTCCGATGATTTCACGTCGTGTCGAAGACCGAAAGTTTTTTCTTGTTTCTGAAAACACAAAAAACAAATTTGAGCAGCTAGCCAGTTCACTTTCTGTCAAATTCAAACAAACTATAGTTCATCAACAACTACAGTTCATCTACAACTATAGTTCAGATAACAACTGTATTTCATCTGCAACTATAGTTCGTGAAACTATAGTTACGAACTTACTGGCAGAGATGTAAACGTCGCCGATCGCCCCGCGAGTCTTGGATCGACGTTGTACGACGTCGGTGTCGACGGCGTCGATGGAAGTCTAGGACGTCCGTCGGCCGACGATTCCGATTGACGCTGACTGCCGACGTTTACGCCGCCTGCCGACGGACGATTTATGTTGCCGGCGGCGTTGACTTGACGCGGGTCCAACGGTTTTACTACCGGATTCGTCGCTGGCGTCGACGACGTCGTCGCAGCGGCGGCGTTACGAGCCGAGTTTTCGTTTGTTGGACTTTTCACCGATTCTTTCCGCGGAAATTTTGCTTCCGATATGGGATTCGGCGTCGCGGCGGCGACGGCGGATGAAACTGGCGGTTGTTGAACGGGCAACGTTCGTCCGTCCATCGGCGTAACGGGCGTCGTCGGAAACAAATTTCCCGACGGGCAACCGGACGTCGGCGTTTTCGGTTTATTTTTCAATATGCCCTGAAGAGTGCCCGTCGGCGAGAGCGGCGTAGGAGTTGGCGGCGCGACTGGCGTCAGTTTCGCCGAAGTGGATTCAGCGACAGCGACGGACGGCGGCGGCGGTATGTTAATCGTCAACGATGGCTTAACGACGACCGATTGTTCTTTGACGTCCTTCGTCGTCGCATCGTCGAGTTTTAATTTAGAAACTTCCAAACTGAAGAAACAATCAAAAAGTATTTAACTTCACCGACAAAAACATCTTTGAAATACAAACGTACGTCGACGAGCTTGGTGTAAATTTCTCCTCGATGATCGCCAATCGCTCCAAATCTCGATCAAAAACGCTCGACTTGCTCAACGGCAACGTCGAACCGACGGCGGGCGCGGAAGACGGCAAAACAGGCGTTGTTGGCGCGAAAATGTTATTTGACGACGACGACGTCGTCGCCGCGGCGTTCCCCGACGACATGGAACGCGGAAGTATCGTCGGCGGCGGCAACGGGTTGCTCGGCTTTTTCACGACTTTGTATTTGCTATAATCGACGTTCGCCGCCGCCGCCGCCGCTACCGCCGTAGATCTGTGCATCGGCCGTTCTTTCGTTACTGAAACGAAAAATGCGGCCGAATGTTAGCTAATTTTACGAATAAATTGTCGTCGAATTAGTCGAAAGCGTTCGTTACTTTTCATCATTCGGTCGATTTCCGTGAACTTATCGTCCAGCGCTTTTATACGATCTTCGAACGACGCTTTCACTTCGGCGCTGACGGGCGTCACGGGCGAAAGAGATTCACCGAATATATCAGTCGCGGGAGTCGGCCAACACACGCTGCCGGCGCTCGGCGGCGACATCAAAGCGTCGCTGCCCGCCGACACGTCGCCGCCGTTGCTCAATAACGGCGACATATCCGACCCGGACGACGAACGAGTTTGTTGTAACGGCACGTGTTGTGAATGTGTTTGAACTGAACCCTAAAAAACAAAATACGTGACTTGCTAACGGGAAAAAATTGCTGAAACAATGAGCAACTATAGTTACCGGACAACTATAGTCAATGGCCAACTATAATTGTTAACTGTAGCCCGTAGACAACTATCGTCTGTACGCAACTACAGTTTACCTGAGTTGTCACAGTCGACGAGGAAGTTTCAATTTTTAAATCGGGACGGGATAATTTCAAAGGCGAAGACTGGTGTACCGTCGACGTCGACGACGCGGCGACGCCGACCGACGAAGATTTTTTAAATGCGAACTGAGGTAACGGTAAATCGGTGACGACGACGACTTTCGGCCTATTCAAACGCGGATCGACGACATGCTCGTTATCCAATAATTCCAATGGAATTTTACGACTTTTTAAGTTTAACGACGCCCGCGCGGGCGTCGACTGCTCGTTTTTTGGAACCGACGACGGAGGATTTGTTGTTGCTATTGATGTCGTCGAAACGACGGGCGTCGTTGGATCGGCGTCGCATTTTGAAGCCGTAACTGCGATCGACGACAACGACGACGTTTGCGGTTTTACATCGTCGGTCGTACAAAAGTCTTCTTGTTTAATCGAAGTCAAGTCGAGTTTCTTGTTTTTCGTCGTCGATAAATTGCTATTAGTTCGTATCAAGGTGGTCGACAGCGAATTAAATTCTAAAAAATCATCGTCGACCATTCGCGATGAATTTTTTCTCGACGTCGTCGACGAACGACGCAACGTTTCGATGCTCGAATGATGAGCGCCGACGGTGGCGGCGACGTCGTCCGCGTCCATTGATCGTATGTTTTCGATGACGCTGCCCGTTCGTTTCATCGTCGACGCCGTTCGACTATGTCCAGCGTCGCCGCGCGACGAGTCCTTTGAACAATTGCCGCCGCCTTCGCACCCGTTATCACCGTCGTCCATCGACGTTCGTCGGCATAAAATACTTTTCGACGTCGTCGCCGCGTTTGCATCTTCGGCGCCGCCGCCGTTGCCACTCGTCGCGGCGACGTCGATGCTTCGAGTAATTTCTCGTTTACGTACGTCTTTAGCCCATTCCAAATCGAATACTGCGCTCAACGGCATTGTTTTTTTGACCTGACCTTCTTCGCCGTCCAGCGTTTCCAACATTTGCAACAGTCTCGCGCGATCGCGTTGCAATTTTTGCATGTCGCCGATGCCCGGACTCGGCGCCTTTGATGTCGTCGTTGCGCCAACGACCTTTAAATGATTTTGATTCGTAGTCGTCGTCGCGCACGGAGGCGGCTGAGCGCCCGACGACGATCCGGCCTGCGGCTGTTGATCGATGGCGGGGTGTTTGTTTTTTAAGTTAGACGACGTCGCTCCGGTGGCGCCTTCGACACTATCGACGTCCGATGATGAATCGTCGGACGACGACGAACTGGACGAACTTTTCGACGACCCATCGGCGACGCTCGTGCTACTATCGTCGGACGACGTTGAGTTTAGTTTCTTTCGTTTTTCCTTCGGCGTTGGCGGCGTTCGAGGTTTTTTCAGTGACGATGACGACGCTTGAATGAAATCGGTGCCGTGAAATTTCTGCTGGTCGCCGCCGCCGACGACGGCGCGATTGAAATTATTCGGACTTTCAGTTCGTGAATAATAATCGACGTTCGACGACGATTCGTGACGAACACCGCCCGACGACGACGTACGATAATCGCTGCGATCGATCGACGAACTTCGTTTCTTCGAAGCCGACGTATCGGCGACGTTCGTACGTGCGGGCGGCGGCGATCGAGGTCGTTTATTCGTTGCACGATATTCGTCGGCCTGCGATCGCTGTTGAACGTTGTTCCAACCCACCGCGGTCGCCGTCGTCGCAGCGGCGGCGTCCGTTTCACGATGACCGCCGCCCCGATTGTTGGAATGTCGTGAAGCCTGAGGAGGAGTTAAGCTTCGACCCTGCAAAAAGAACGAATTCAAAATGAGATGAAAACGACAAAATCGGGATCAATGATCTTGTTTCGAATGTGATTGTCCAGTGACTATAGTTCTCAATGAACTCGAAGTTGCATCGGAACTATAGTTGTCCATTGAAGACAACAGTTGTTTAGTAACTATAGTTGCCCAGTGCCTATACTTGTCAATTGAGTATAGTTGTTAAGGAACTATATAATTTTCAGTTGACTATGCTAGAACTACAGTCGTCCATTGACTATAATTGTTAGTTGAATATAGATGTCCATCGACTACAGTTAACGACAAACTATCGCTCGGCGACGTTTTTTTTCTTACTTTCGTCGTTCGATAAGCGTTTCTTTGGTTTTGTTCCTGAGATCGATTAAAATCCCGCGTCGAACTTTCGTATTCATCATATTCAGGTTCGGCGTAATCGTACGATTGCCTGATTAAAAAAAAAGGAAATCTAAAAACGTCCAATGACGTCGAATAAAAAAATCAAAAAATAGTTCCTTACCTTTCTTCGAATGGTGGCGCGGCGCCTCTTTGATGTTTAGAATCGGCGCCGCTACGTCGATTATTATTGGGACCCCCGTAATTTTTAGACGACGTCGATCCAGATTCGTAATAACTATAATTTCAAAAATGCATTATGGTTAAAAAAAAGACTATTGTTCATAAAAAATAATAATTCAATACCTAGATTAAAAAACCTATAGTTAACATTTAGCGCAAGTTCGTAAGCGACTATCCACGAATCTTATGCGTCGTTAGCTCGTTAACGAGTAAAAATCGTTTACTGTCTAATAATAGTTACCTTTCGACCGGATAGAAATCTGGAATCTGATCGTAGCTATTGCCGCGACTCATCGACAATCGTTGACTAGCTGACGACGGCAAAAGAGATTCGTTCAAATAAATGGCCTCGCGGCCGCGCAACTGATTCGTGCGAAACATTCGATCGACGAACAAATCGTGCAGTTCGCGCGAGCAAAAATCGATTTGCACTTTGCGATTGCAGATCGTTCGACCTTTCATATCTTGGACGGCGCACTGGGCAGCCTCGATACAATCGTATGTGATCAACGATTGATGAAGTACTTTATCGATTAATATATCGGTGATCGCGCCGTAAAAATTCATTTTTCGCGACAGATATTCCGAAGATACGTGCTCGGGTAGTTCGTCGATCCAGACCATCGGCGACGGTAGCGGCTTGCCGAATCCGACTTTCACCTAACACAAAAACAAACAAACAAAAATCGTATCGTCTAACGTTGGTAACTCTGTCTATATTTGTTTCACGTTTTTTTTTACTTTTATCTTATTATTTCCGATATATCCGTCTTGCTCCATCGCGTGAATGGCTTTAACAACGGATACGATATCCGTGAATTGAATGAACGCGAACGGCGCCGGCGTTTCGCGATTTTTTATATCAACATCCTGCAAATTAAAAAAAACAACAAAAATATCGTTCCGACGTTCGTCAAAACTTGCCCACGAAACGAAACACTTACGATAACGGCGCCGAATCGTTCGAAAAACACGCGCAACTGTTCGGGCGTTATACGGTTTTCTAAATTGCCGACGTACAACGTGCGCGACGATTTCGGATGATATTGGTCGATGTCTTTTTCCAACGGTCGCCGCTCGTTGTCGTCGACGTCCAAACCCGACGGCGCGATTTCGACGCTAATCTTACTTCCGAAAAACATGACGTTGTTCGTCGAGTCGATGGCCTTTTGCGTATCGGAAGACCTAGAACGCGGAACTCTAGTTCAGTATCAACTCGTTACTTTTCAACTAGTCAGCGGTAACTATAGTTACTGTTCAACTAGAGTCGGTGGGTATCCATAACGACGGACAACTATAGTCGCTAGCTTTTAACTGGTAACGTTCAACTGTCGTCGTTGGCAAAATATAGCCCGTGGACAACTATAGTCGCTGGCTGTACAACTATTGTCGTCGGCTTTTACCTTCTAAACGTCACGACGGCGTATCGTTCGGGTCCCTCGCCGACGACTTTCACCGAAACGACTTTTCCGTGCTTTTTATACGTAAAAAATAGTCCGTCTTTTAAACTCGAATCAGTCGAACGTAATGGCAAATTTCGAACTAAAATCGACGAATTCTTCGACGACCCGCCGCCGCCGCCGCCTACTCCTCCGACGCCTTGCCCGTCGCCGTCTTTGGAATTTAAATGACGTTCGCCGTCGACCAATATTCGTCCGCGGCTATCCACCGAATATCGGCTACTGCCGCCGCCGACCGTGCGACTTCCGCGACTACTTGCGCTCATGCTGAAACGAAAAAATCCACTGGCTAACGATGAAAACGAGCAATAAATATTTCGTTTCGTACCTTGGACTTCGAGAACTTTGCGACGATCGCGATCGACTCCTCGAACAACTCTCTTCGCCGCTGCTCGCTGAACTCGCCGACGGCCGACGATTATTTCTGCCGCCGCTCAATCTGAAAAGAAACAAACAAAAAAATCAGTCATGGCAAGCGATGAAAAGGTAAAAAAAAAAATGGCCGCGAACTTGGAAGACGGCCTTTTCTGTCCACCGCCTCGTCGTACGGCGGCATTATTCGATCGACTACCGCCGGCGGCGTTAGAATGGACGAACGTCGGCGGTTGCTGTTGTGGATCGTCGATCGACGCGTGCTGCCGACTTCCGCCTGCGGGCCGCTGATCGCTAGTCGACGACGAACTGAACCAATTTTGACTACGATTTTGGTTTCTTTGATAGCTAAACGATGACAAAAAGTGAAGCGTAAATTTTCATGCAAAAAAAACAAGTGACTTGCTGAAGTAAATAGTTGTTCATTGACAATAGTCGATCAGTGACGATAATTGATCATTAACTATAGTTGATCAGTGATTATAGTTGATCAGTAACTATAATTTATCCGTGACTCTGTTGATCAGTGACTATAGTTGTCAGGAGACTGTCGTAATTTTCCAATGGCTATAAATGTTCAATGACTATAGTTGCTAAGGAGATAGTTGTTGTTTAGTGTCTACAGCGGTTATACGGCTATAGTTGGGCAGTGCCTATAGTTATGTTCAGTGACCATAGTTGCAGTGAATACAGCTGCCCAGTGACTATACTTGTCCGACCTACTGCAGTTGTCCATACAATGACTATAGTTGTTTGGAAACGATTTCTTCAGCGACTATAGTTGTTGCCATTTGCTACTTTTGTAAGCAACTTTGTACACTGTCTAGTCTGTAAAACTTGCTTTCTTGTGTTCCCAACGTCTGCTTTTTTTGAAACTTTTCTAAAGTGACACATTTTTAATGCTCTTTTGTTAACAAAGCCGTCGAATAATAAAAACTTTCGAGAACTCTTTTCATTTCTGTTGTGCTGTCTCTAAGTGTACGCGGTACTCTAAATTTAAAACTCCTGTTTGTTCGAGATCATCGTCGATACATTGTTTAATCAAGATTTACTATTTGCTAAAACGTCAAAATTCAAGAGGTGGGAGTCGACGTCTATTTCGTCGTCGTCGTCGTCGCCGGTCGGGCTTGCTAAACGCCTAGCCAGCGAACGAAACGTGTAAAAATTTCAACGAAACCGAAACGAAAAGTGAAACGAAGGAGAACTGAATTGATGGCCGGAGAGAGCGGGGAAAACTAAATATCTCACTCGACTCTCGAACAATTTCGAAAGCTTTTGGCGGTCGGTAGGCCTCGGGGTTCGACAAACAAAAATAGGGTTTCGACTTTCGTCGAAAAGAAAGAAAGAAAGATAATATTTGAACCGAACAAATAGAAAAAAAGGCCAACAAACGGTCGCGGCAAATTTCGAAACGTTTCTTCTTCTTTATTTCATTTAAAAGCACGTTTAAACGAAAAAACCGAGTCGAAAGTCGACTTGCCAAAGCGGTTTTCGATCGAAAAACATGATGAATCATTTTTTCGACTGCGAAACGTCCCCTTTTTTTACGAATTCTGTACGACGTACGTTTTCGAGCATTTTTCATTAACAACGAAAGCACTGACCGATTGCTAATCTACTAGCACCGCCGAGCCAAAACGGGCTTGTCTCTTAGGAATTTTTTCTGGCCGCCGAACGAACGACGCCGATGGAAACTATAGTCACGCGCTAGCTAAACTTTGGCTTTTATCTCGATCTCCTTTGAAATGCTCGTAAATCGATGGGCGAGCGTATAAAAAGGCTTCTAAGAATAATGTTCGCTGAATAGAGCGAAAAATAGATGTCCAGGACGAGAATTGTTTTGCAAATTGTGCTTAAAAATTCTTTTGTTTTTCAAATAGCTACATTTAAGTGTATTTTCCCGATATAAATCTCCTAAACGCTAATTTTCGTTGTTTCTAGATGGAAATTTCGTACATTTTTCGGTCAATGATTACGAAAACGTACGCAAAACGTTGAACGACGCTGCCGCATCGACGGCGAGTAGCAAAAACGAAACTCGAACGAGATAAGCATCGAAACGAAAGAAACTTTTACGATTCAACACAAAAAAACCCTAGTTTTCTCTCGAGTCGAACGCCAACAGGGACCGAATAACGTTTAGACAGCGCAGAAAACAAGTCCTGGCCAGCTTCGATCATGCGCCGCCGTTCCTTGTCGAACGAAGAGTTTTTCAATCGAAAATTTTTACGAAGGGAAAACCGATCACGATAAACAAGTTTTTGCGAACGACGAACGCTCTCCGCTATACGTTGTGACCTTCGTTTCACCCGCGAGAAATTTAATCACTTTCGTTCGTCGTACGACGAACCTTCGCCGTCGTCGTCGAGCGACGAATTATTGAGAGAAGAGAAATTTTCTCACAGCGTGCGATTACGTTTTATTATTTGCGTAGGAGGTTAGATAATTGAATTGAAAACGAACGACGACGACGAATAGTCGATTCGAAAAACGAATTATGTGTCGTCGACAGCGAAGACGCCGTCGCTGCGACGACGATGAACTTGAAAAGTAGAGAGAGCGAGAGAGACGATAATTATTATTCGCGAAAGTTTCCAGGCGACATTCTCGTCGTTGCGCTGTGCGAAATTGAAAAAGGCAGTGGCGTTCGAGAGAATTTTCCGCGCTAGCCAGGTCTTTTCCGGTGCCGCCGGCCACCTGACGACGGAGGAAAATTATTATTTTGACTCGACGACGACGAATAAAAACAAAAACTTTATGAACAACGTCAGCAACACAAAATATCAATCTTCTTCAAATTCGCCCCAATCTTATCTACCTCGGCCAACCGAACGAACGGAAACACAAGCGCCGTCGTATCGACGACGTTTATAAACAGTCGAACGTCGTTGTCGTCGGTCGTTTTACCTGCGATGCGAAAACTTTTGCGGAAAGAAAATCCAACGAAACCGGTGGGGAAACATTCTCGCCCGAAACTAGCGTGGAAAAACTGAATTATTGTCTCGCCGATAACTAGTTCGGTCCATCGGCGTCGCTTCGACGACGATGGAAAAAAATCGTTCGAAACTTTTTTGTTCCCTCTTCCCACACCAGCAGCCCGACGAGGAAACAGTTTTTCGAAATTGGAATTCTTGCCGAACACGGAAAACTTATCGAACCAGCGAGATTCATTCGCTCGTCGTTGTCGGTGCGGCGGCGACGCAATGGAAAAAAATCCCCTAGTAATTTTATTTTTAAAAGCCGAAGGCTGGCCGTCATTAGCCTCGTTAAAAATTGCTCTAGCCTTGAGAAAAAAAATTCGTTTCATTGTACGCGTGCGTCGTCCGTCGGACGGACTACACGTATATAGTTGCGTTGAACGACCGACCTCGTCGTCGACCAGAACGAATTTTTTGCCTTATTTTCGTTATTTACTTCGCCCGACGGCGATATAATCGGGCGCAAATTGCGTTTCGCGAAAAAAATCGCCAGAAAGGAAAAAACAAACACTCACAATTCGCACACGAATTTTTTGCGTAATAAATTTCAACGTTTATAAATAAAAAAAACATTAAGGAACAAAAAAAGGAACTTTTCCGTCCAAAAAAACACGAACTGTCCAAGGCGAAAATAAAACTCCACGGGCGTGTGTAAAAGTAAAACGAAGTAAGTTCCTGGAGTAAGAAAATTGGCTTCGCAAAAATTCCGCAATGTCGAGTTGTTTTTTTTCTATAAGATCCACGTTTCGGTCGAAAAAAACCAAGAAAACACAACAAAAGCAGTCACGAATTCGAAGTTTGGATGGAGTTTTGCGATAGTTTCCCGGACGGACGGATTTCCTCGACATCTGGACGCCGGATACGTTTTTTATTACATTGTTTGTTGTTTCTCTATTATATTTTTATATTTTTTTATTGTTTTATTATTTTCTCTGTAAACTCCTCGGGCAAAAAATCCGTTCTGGTATAAAGGTGTTCAAAATCCATGCGTAAAAATCCTGAGCGTAAAACGCAAGAGTAAAAACCCCTCTTTTTTAATTAATTAAATTTTGATTAATTAATATAATTTCGGGTTTGTATTTTGTGCAGAGTTTTGCAGAGTTTCTGTCTCTCTCTCTCTCTCACACCTCATCACAATTCGAGGGGAATTTTGCATAATAATAAATTCGCCGGGCAGCTGCAGAGCCGGGGGCGCCATAAACTTAAAATTTGTATTCACAATTAGAAAAGAAAACAACAAAAAAAATACGGAAAAAAGTAAAATAGACGAGCAAATAAAAGAAATACAAAAAAAGTGTCCGGAAACATTCGATTTTCTACTTAAATTCGTCATTTTTGGTAAGTTTCGTAAAAAAACAAACTATCCGCTCAAGAAAACAAATTTTCTGCTCATTTTTTTTCTACGGTTAAAAAGTGCTGAAAACTGCTTACTTTTGCTGGCCGAACGTTTGTCGCCGATGCTGGGCGCTGCTGTGTAACGCTTCGCTCGAGTCGTGTATTTGTATGACGGCGTTCATCGAAGACGCGCCGGGTTCGTAGTACGCGGTTTTTATGGTATGGCCGCGAATATCGTGATCGGCGTTGATCGCATTGGCCGCCGTACGAAGATCCATGAAACTGACGACGGCCGAATTTTGTTCCTCTTTCAAGAATTCCACTTTCTGAACTCGGCCGTAACTAACAGAAAAACAAGACTCGTAAACGTATAGTTGGCTAGCAAAAAAACGCACCGTCTAAGCGGTTAGCGAGCAAAAATGCGCACTGGTTAAACACCTTACAAGCACAACGTGCGCACTGGCAAAAGCCTGCCGGTTTGATTTGCAATTTTGAAAAGAAAAATATCGAGGGAGCGTATAAATCAATCGGGGGACCGTCTATTTATTAGAATACGAAAAATCTGTCGCAGTCGCGAGTAAAATACGCAGCGCAAGCGTACGTTCGCCGTCGTTGCCCGAAACGCGACTCGGAAAACAAATTTTCCGCTTCAACTCACCAACTAAAATGATCTAACAGCGTTTCTTCGGTTGTATTATCGGAAAAGCCGCAAACTTTCAAGTGACGACTTTCTCGAGTCATTTCCCACGTTATTATAACAAAATTCTACCGAATTCGTCGTTCGAAAAACAAATTTTCTTTATCGTCCGATGAAATTTCGAGAAAAATTACGACGGCGCGCATTAAGATACTTTTCCGTTTCAATATTTGAAATTTTAATAGTTTGTTTTGTAAATAGTATTTTTCCAGCGATAAAAAAAACTAAAAACCAAGAAGAAATGTCATAATTTTTGTATATATAAAATAATTTTTTTAAATTGAGAAGGAAATTTTTAATAATAAAAAAAATATTTTCCGAAAAATTTTATGTTATATTTTTCTCAACGGAATTCACATGGCGTACAACATTTTCTACTACCCGACCGACCAAAGCAAGCGTACGCGGTCGAAAACGATAAGTAAAACGAAAACGCGCTCGTTCGTCGATACGAAAAGCAAATTTCGCCGTCGGACGCCTTGCCAAACCGGCGACGTGGCGTTATTGACTTTTCGAACCAGTTTTCGGTTCACGCGCGACGTCTAGCGAGAAACGAGTTTCACTGAGGGGCCGTGTCTATAGTTTTTATCGAACAAGCAAGGTGTAAACAATTTTACGACCTTAGACGACTAGAATTTTGTTTTAAACAAATTTTCGCTTGCTAGCGGGTCGTATCGCTGATTTGTTATTTTGATTTACATCTGTTTTTCGTTTTTACAGCAACTATTACTGCAATATTAAACCTTATCAAGCTACGAATCGAATTTAAGCTGGTTTTATCGCAATTGGCAACAGCTTTTTTGTTTTATCAGCGTTAACTTCGCGTGACATTATAAAACACTGAATCGAAGCCTTAACTTTGATAAAACACAAAATAAAGTCAACAACTCACATTTTTTCTTAAAAATTAATTTATTTGTTTTTATACAGTCAAATAAAACGATACGTAATTACAACGAAAATAGAATTTAATTTTTGAAAACAAAATTTTTGAACTTGTCGTCGTGATACGGGGACGTTTTCGTAAACGCGCTACCTTGGATTAACAGGGGATAATCTTTTCCGGATAAAGGTATTTTGTTTTGAAAATCCTCGACGTAAAAATCGTCTTCGATATTATCTCCCGTCCATCCGCCGAATTTCATAGAAAAATATGCGAAAGCGTATCCGGTCATAAAAGCATCGAATCCAGCTCGATGAACGCCGCTAAACGTTCTTAGACAGTGACAAATTTTGCTAGTAACTTCGTTAACGCCATTTTCAGGGATAAAATTTGTTTCCTCGTCCGATTTTCGATCAGAATTCGTCTGCTCTTCGACGCGACATCTTTTGCCTAGTTTTTGTTTCGCTTTTTTGCTCGAAATCGACGAAACATCGTCATATTCAACGGATTTAACCTGCTTTTTTATTTTTAATTCCTTCGAAATTTGTTCGTTGAACAATTTCAATAAGTTTTGTCGAGATTTCTCCAGTTCGTCGTCTAATTTTTGTTTTTTATTGTCCAAATTGCAACCTAAAAATGAAACGCAAAATCCGCTAAAGTCGAACTATAGTTGAACAATTAACTATTGAAAAAACGAATTTTCTACCTTCCTTCGCAGCGTCCGACGTGCTTTCGTGATTCTCACGACGTCGACGTCGCTTTGCTCGTTTCTTGTCCAACTTGGCTTCTTCGACATCGAGAAAATCGTCGACGTCGTGCGATTTGTCGCACATGCCATTTTGACAAAATCCGTGCAGCTAAAAAACCGCTGAAATCAGAATTTGCTCGGATCGATTAAACGCATAACATTAAATCATACCCCAAAATCGGGGCAAACGTCTACGATATTTTCCTTGCTCTGCGTTCGAGTTTTTGGATCGGGACAATTTGCATATACTACGTGATCGTAGGCGAAGGCCGCGAATTTCTTGAAATGAATCGATAAACAGCGATCGGCCGATTCGCAGGCGTTATCCCGTAAACTAAAAAACCGAATAACAAATTTGCATTTATGAATTCTAATTTGGACCAAATGCTACGAAATTGATACCATTTTCGAAAAATATATTCGAGATATGAGGCCGAAGTATGAACGTAATAGTCGGCGATATATTTCGTGTCGTAGATTCCCGCCGGAAACAATTCGGCGACGTCGCTGACGAACGTCTGAACGGTCGACGGGCAGGGGCCGTATAAATTTTGATATAAAAACACTAAATCCACTAACGAATTGTGTAGAACCAACGGCTTTCGAGCCGAGACTAATTCCATGAACAGTCGACGCAAGCAAAAATTAGGATTTTCCTTGGATTTCGAATGAGCATCAGCTCCCGGGTAATAGACAACACCTGAAACAAGGTTAGAAAATTAGACAGTGATAAGTCATCAACTATAGCTATTATTGTAAATCGTCATCAACTACAGTCGGTGTTGTGATAAATATTAAAATATAGTTAATGATGCCAACTTAACTACGGCTAGACAGTAATCAACCATCAACTACAGGCAGTGTTCATTCAACAACTAGTGACCTTTTGAATACTGTAAATTAAAATCGAATCCGTGTTTGATCAAAAATTCTAGCGATTTCGGTTCGACAGTGAACGGTTTCGAGCAAAACGTGAGAACGTTGAACGTGACGCATTTTAAACGAATTTTATTCGCGTTTTTTGCTTTTCTCAATTGAAAACACGACACGCCCAACGACAACAGCGACCGCGACGACGCCGCTTGACAAATCGAATTGTAACGCTCGTCGATGTTTCTAAAAAACAAACAATAACCTTTGAAAACCTTTCTTCGGTTAAAGAAAGTCGTATCTACCTTGAATTAAGCGTTTTTCGATCGCCTAAACCGCTCATTTCCTTCAAAGAATAAAAAATTGCAGCGTGTAGTTTAAAAAAAACAAATTTCGAGTCGAAAATCGAAACTTACGCAATCCAAAGCTAGAAACGTCGAGTTTTTAATCGAAAAAAGCAAATAAGGATAAAAAATTGACGCATTTTCGCGATTTATTTCAATTATCGGTAATTTTTCTTTCATTTTGATAATTTAAAACAAATTTTCGTCAACAAAACGAAAATTCCCACCAAAATTTTTTCATTGAATGATTCAAGCCATTTCGTATTGCAAATTGGATTGCAGTCTGCTAAATTGATATAGGTAGAGGTATATAAGCCTGTTAATCCGACTTTTTTTTACAATTAAAATCCTTTCACGACTGAGGCAGTAATCAAAGTACAGTAATCCTAAGTTGATATTTGCAACCCGTATTCAGCTATTGATTTTCGAGCATGCGGTCAGATTCAGGTAGATAGCAGAGCACTGACTCTGAGTGTACATTTGAGTTCCCGCCTTGTGACTTGTGTTTGTATTTACTGATGTCGAGTAATCACAAAAAGGACATGATGTCCTCGGAAAGTATGCTTATGTGCCTAAAGTGGCCTAAATCGGCATAATTTCAGGTTTTGGGCGCAGGAAAATCCTAATTGGGTTCGAGAGGAAGGTCTGCATTCTCCCAGAACAACGGTCTGGGCTGCAATTTGGGCGGGAGGTGTAATTGGACCTTTTTTTCTTGATGAGAATGCTACCAGTGTGCGATATCTGGTATTGCTAGAAATCCAGTTTTGGCCGGAAGTTGAAGTTCGAGGTTTGTCGGATGACATTATTTTTATGCAGGATGGTGCTCCACCTCATTGGGGTATAATTGTTAGGAATTGGCTCAATCAAAATTTTCCAGAACATTGGATGGGATGCGAATCTCCAAACATGCCCTGGCCGCCTCGCTCTCCTGATCTCACACCTTGCGACTTCTTTTTGTGGGGTTTTGTTAAGTCCAAGGTTTATACGACACATCCTAGAGACATTTCTGATTTAAAGGAACGAATAAGAGATGCTTTCAGAGAAATTACAGTCGAAATGCGACAAAAAATCTTGCTCGAATATCGAGAAAGATTGGAAAAAGTGATCGAAAACGATGGGGGTCACATTGAAGTTTATGGTGTTTGACACAATGCATAAAATTTATTAAATCTTTCAGAAATAAAACTTGAAGCTTTTCTGAACATTTTGAGATAAAATTTATCAAAATCGATTAAGTATTACAAAAGTTATTATAAAGTGAAACCCTGGATACCTTCATGGCCCAGCCTGTACTATAGTACTAGTTTTGACAATAGTAGTCTCCTTAGAGATAACAATCACTTAGAAACCGACCAGGATGTTGTAGACCTACACGAAGTGTGGGAAAACGAATTTTTGAATAGTCAGAACACTAGTCCTACCGCCTCGGATGGGTGCTCTGCAAGGGGTCGGCTGTCCTTGGAGGGAGGAACAGTGGATGAAAAGCTAAAGCTGCTAGGTATTACCCCGGTGCCAGGCAATACAGTTGGAGGCGATAGGCCGAAGGCTGTGCCGCAAGGAGTGACGTTGGAAGAAATAGAAGCAGAGATGGGAGCTCCGAAAGGACAGGATGCTCTGCCGAGGGACCAAGGGGTAGGGGTGTCCAGACATTTGCTCGCCGAAATTTGCTCGCCAGTCATTTGCTCGTAAGGCAATTTGCTAGCAATGTCATTTGCTCGCAAAGTCATTTGCTCGCAAGGCAATTTGCTCGCACAGTCAGCCAAAATTTGAAGCTCGAATTTCAATTTACTGTCGTAACATATTGTATATATAAAAAACTTTGGTCCTATGGACTCCCACAGCCTGTATCTAGGTGGCTGGTATTTACACTATTCCTCAGACTCTTACCTAGAGTCAGGGAGGGATAGTACTTCTCTTAGGATTTTTGATGTTCCTAGCA
>JAQGBA010000770.1:0-24331 GCA_034698125.1 Prionchulus punctatus
TATGTACTTTTTGCAGGAAAGTCGCGTCAAATTGCAGGAAACCATCGTTTAGTATTGGGTGTTATGTAAATTTTGCACGGAAACAAATTATACCATCGTTTTCAGCGCGTCGCATATACCCAGAAACTGTTCTTAACTCAAAATTTGAAAAATGTGACTTATGTACTTTTTGCATGGGGCCCTTCAATTGCAAACAAGGCAAATCGCCAGTGTTTGTTTTTACATTTATATTTGCGAATTTATATTTCAAACTTTTTTAAAAATCCTTTTTCACCAAGACAAAATTATATTGCGTAACATTGAAAATGATTTCTACAAGTGAAAGCGAAAATTAGTGACTACCAAACAAACATTAAATAATTGATAAGCCTGATTTTTCACTGTACTCAAAATTGTTGACAGTTTTTTCCACTGTCGCAACCACCAACATCATCACATACAAATTCACTGGTGACCTTATTCAATATTATCGCGAATAGTGGCGGCGAACATATGAAATCGAAAAAGAACATCAAAGCATCAATAAACGATATTGACGAAGCTGAAGATTTGATTTAAAGCACTTAAATTGATTAGGGACTGTCATTTTACATCTATGTTGCAGTTTATAAGTCATTCAAACTCAGTTGTTGTAGTTTTATAATTTTTAATCACAAACTACACATATGTACATATGTTAATCAGAATTACATAACTAGATAGTAAACCAATCAAAGAAGAAAATTTACAAACATTGTTTTTTTTAAATGTTGTTTTTGCAAATCCACGCAATGGCTTTCATGATTTTTACACTGATCGATCGAATTTGCTTATCGAGCTCGTCGATATTTTGAAAAGCTATGCGAATTTCGTCCAAAAACATCACCAGTGATGTTATACATTGCGACGTTGGTGGCTACGAGGCTGAAGAACCCTGCGGTCATGACGCTTTGCAATACCGTGAGACCCGCGCCCAATAATCCACTAAATTGGTACAACTGAATGGCGTTTGTAACACCATGAACTGCGTTCAAGGTGCTGTTGGATACCTGCCCGCCTTAGTACCCGTCTAAGGTTTTTATCTCTCCTTTGACTTTTGTGGATAATTTGTCGATCATTACTTTTGTGTATGTGTACGTTACATTCACTTCGGCTATGCAATCGCGAATGTTATTCAACTGTTTCTTTTTCTCCCCGTTGCTACCAATTGAGTTCTTGTATGCATTCATGTCGGTTTGTAGCTCGGCCGCCCAACGAGTAAGAAGCACCATGTTTGAGTTGATTTCATTCATGCTTTCAACATTCAACGACGATGTTCTTCGCCTCTTTGACGCGGGTCCAAATTTTGCACAATCGACTTATTTGGACACATGGACACAGACACTGTTGATGATTGGACATCGCTGGCAAATCGATCAGCTTGTTTGAAGAAATTTTCAGCCACGTACAATTGACCAAGTTTCGCTGCAACTGATGCACCACCCTCAACTAGTGCCAATTTCGATAGATGGTTCTTGACCTCATTTCCCTCTTTACCCATTGTAGCTTCGTTCTGGATAACTGTTTTCATCTCTTCGGAGACTTCGCCAAGCAAACTGCTTCCTAACCTATTTCTTACCGACTATATATGCTTGCTATCGGCTTGTGCTGCTATCTTCGTCTATTAATAGTAACAATTCATCATATTTTACATCAATTTATGAGTAACATTGTGACTCATGGGCTATCAGAACAGTAAAGCCTAATAAAGCGAACGTGAATCGAAGCATTCATGAGATAACAGTAAGATATTCGTTGTATAAACAACTATCTAATGTTTGATGGTAATAAAATAGAATAAAAGCGATAGTAAAGCACTAACATCTCAACATCCAGTGTATAATGTGTAACGATATATTTCAAAATTTAATCAAGTGTATGCTACTGTCATCTTTGGCGTTGCTGGTCCGACCCACAGCTGACTCATTCAATTCATGCTGATTTCGATGAAGCAAAAGTGGACAAATTCTCCTCTTCTTTTAACATGAAATGAAAATTCAAATGTGAACAGCGTATCACGCGTGCTAGTGCTAGTGGTTGCCAGTGCTTTGCAACTGCTAGCGATGTTTTGTAGTACGTTGCCGGCGGGTGACGTCTCGCAGCAAATCTACGCGAAAAGTTACAGCAAAAAGAAACCAATGGAGAACTTCGAGGCATAAAGAGAAGAATTGACGCAGCCCCAGATTGGATTGCAAGAGCTAATTCTAATATGTTTTTTGGCCATTGATCGATGTCGATCTAACCTTGCTCTTTCATTTCTTGAAAACAAATTTGCAATTATTGTAAAAGCGAAAATATATGCTGAAGACGCTGTCCAACTGTTGCGCTACGAACGTGAAATCGCTTACTTTAATGCGACATCTATGTAAAAAAAGCAAACAGCATTAGCTGTTTTGATTATGCTTGCCAATTTCTAGCTCCTGTGTGTCTGTCTGCATTAAGTTTCTATTTCTTTTCCCTTAAACTTATTTTACAAACAACTTTCGTGTCTGTTTTAGTTTTGTTGCATGCTGATTTTTTTTTAGATATCAACTTGCAAAATGATTTTTCGCTGTATTTTCGTCGTGTGCCTTTTCGTCCGACTTTCGCTCGCAAATGTCGATAATGACGATCTGAGCGAAGATTCGACCCAATCAGTTTCGAAAGAACGCCCAAACGTTCGATGGCCGGCGGAATTTCGCCGATGGACTTGACGAATTTGGGAGAATTTGGCGAAAGTTCAAAATCTAACCGATTTCTTGATAAAAATGCTGAACGCCAAGTCGAACGATATGTATCATAGTTCGCGAATTAGAGTCGAAGCCGTCACTCGCCAGCTCCTCGCCGGGCTAAAATACAAGATAACCTTTACATGGGTCAAACCGAATGCGCTAAAAACCTTGTAAATCGTGGCTGTCTTAGTTGATTTCCGAGTAAAAAGTCGCTGCAGTCCAGCGAAGATAGTTGAAGAAATATCTGCTAAATCGTCTTGGCAAGGACGAGTTCAATGATACTTTAGTTCTCTTTCCAGTTATAAATTGTTGCTAGCCTGCAGCGAAACCGATACACACCACAGTTCGATTTCACCCACGCTACTTAAGTGACCATCTAGAAATGCATAAAAGAGATTTCTAACTATGATGAGTGGTATATCATTGGAATCGCAATGAGCAGACGAATCCATTGATACTAGTTTTGTCTCTGCAGCTCCTATTGATTTTGCTATACCGAGAAACCGATATAGCTCTCGATTTGCGTGTGCTAAGTAGTTGATTTTCCAGAAATCAATGAAACAGCTTGCCAAATATGGCAAGCGATATATCATTCGATTCGTCTTGACTGGCCGAATCCTTTGACCCGTCAATTGTCTTTGTAGATGCTATAGTTGTTGCAATATAGAGAAACCGATATAGTTATCGTTTTTCATGTGCTAAATAATTGATTTTCTAAAAATCAATGAAGCACGTCGCCAACTTTGGCGAGCGACATATCATTCGATTCGTCTCGACGAAACAAATTTAATGCAGCCCTCGTTATCATCCCAACTGTCACTCGTATTACAGTACGCTACTTGCTGATTTGCAGGTCCGCCACAAAGAGCTCACTCTATCTCGGTGCCCGATAAGCGACAAAATTGAAGCTAAATTCAACAAATGCACGGTCATCGTCGGGAAGAAGCCCTGGGAGAAATACGTGTTCGACGACAAATGCTAAACGGTCACTTGACAGGAAGCTATGCAGAGTAGATTGATAGAGCTAAAAAGTTGTTTTTCGAAAATGTTCATGCTGTGTGGCGACGATTTCATGCACTAGCGATCCGGTGATCAAACCGAAGCTGTCCTCGGAGGATTCAGCTCGATGGATCTCGGCAATCTGCAAACGTTGGCCAGAGTGCAAAACGTTAGCAAGTTTGCAGAGTTGAAGGTGAAGTTTGAACGCGAAGTCGAACGACTTATACCACCATGCTCAACTTTGAATCTTGGAATCTTGGACGCTAAATCGCAAGTCGTCGCTGGTACGAAATACGTTATCATATTTACACCGGTCAGACGAATTGCGCCAAAAAATCAGGTAGCCGCAATTAACTTATAGAGTCTCTCCGATATGCTGACCGATGCTAGACTTCGAAGTCTGGAAGGTTTTGCTAGAAGTTTGCAAGTGCTTGCTAGAAGTCTGGAAGTGCTTGCTAGAAATCTGCAAGTGCTTGCTAGAAGTCTGCAAGTGGTCGCTAGGAGTATACAAATGCTTGTTAAAAGCCTGCAAGTGCTTGATAGACGTCTGCAAGTTCCTGCATGAAGTCTGAATGTGATTGGTAGAAGTCTGCAAGTGAATGCTGTAAGTCTACAAGTGCTTGCTAGATGTTTGCAAGTGGTTGTTAGAAATCTGCAATGTTTGCTAGAAGTCTGCAAGTGTGTGCTACAAGTCAGCACGTGCTTGCTATAAGCCTGCAAACCAATGAAAAAGTCTGCAGGTGCTTCAAAGAAACCTAAATCAGCAACTATCGAGATCAGTTACAAATGTTTTGCTTTTGCAGGTTTAAGCCGATCAAATTACCGCCGAACGATGCCCGCTCAGCAGCGACGCAAGCGCCAAGTTCAATAAATGCGAAGTCATCATGTGGGAAAAGTCGTGGGAAAATTTCATTAAATTGTTGAATGACAATTGTACGCAGTGGCGAGGGCTGTGGCTATGGGGTCGTGAAATGTTTGACAGTTCAAAATTTACGTTTTATTTAATTTCATTCTAACAACAGTTTTAATACAATAAAAATAAAGTTTTATTTTACAAGACCAAAAAAATTCATGCGACTCAAATACAATAGTTTGTAAGCCGAACATAATTTTGGTACCGCAGGCTAATGGGCTAGTCAGACCAACTTTTATTTTAGAATCTCTGAGAGAAACGCCTCATCCACACCAGTGCCTATAAATAAAACAAGGAGAAAGCATTTTTTATGGCTGACACAATTTTCTGCGCATGCAACTATGCTGCCGGCATCGTCGCTGCCATCATCCGTAAAATTAACATCGTTTATGACAATGAAACCAGCGTAATCTTTCGCGATACCGGTAAAAATGATTTCATCATTTTCACATTTAATGTTCACTTTATAGAGGAAATTTTCGAATCTTGCAACGGCATCGGGAAAGAGGGATTTGGTTTTTATATGATGTAGTGACGAATAAAGAAATTTCAATTCCCGACAACTCGTTGCCAAATTTTCTCCGCTCGCTAAATCCATGTCCGACATAACGTGTGACCCGTTGGACTTCTTTACGACAAACAAGTGGATAGTACCGTTGAAGTTCGGCCCATCATACTGCTTCTTCAACTCGTTCAATTCTTTGCGAATAGCATCAATGTTATTTTGCGCTGAAGGCTCGGGATGCTCAGATGTCATCAAAGTAGTCTGCCAATCTGTCGTCTCAACAAAATGGTGCTTGTCAAATGCATCGAGATGATTCGCGAAGCAACTGTTGCACAGAGGGATACGGCAAGTAGTACAGCGCCAAGTAGATTTCGTGCCGCACATGCAGTCCGTGCAACTTTGCCGAGACTCCTGACTTTCTCGAGAGTTTGCAACTTCGTCAGATACGTGACTTGCTCGAGTGTCGATATCATCATGAGACGGATATACCATTGCATTATTACACATGCCAACATTACACGAATGGCAAGACCAACTGATGCCGTTTCCGCAAAGACATGAAGAATCGTTCATCTTCACTGACTTTACTTCACTGGCTGTTAACTGTGCAGATGCAACCAGGCCCACTTTTGATGCCCCCTGCTTTCGTCGTTTTGACATTACGTCCAAAAATGACAGCAGCAAATAGTTGTTCGGCAATTGCGTATTTAAACATTCGATCGTTAATCGAGGCAATCCAATTAGCTTGTGACATCGACGACACTGTGGACAGACGATACCTTGTTGCTGTTGACTGGAGTCATAGTTTTTCGCGTAAATGTCGAAGACGCATTTCAAACAATATGAGTGCTGACATTCGAGCATCTTCGGCTTATCAAACGTTTCCATGCAAATCGGGCACATAACGAGATTTTCCATTTCGCTCATTTCTTCAGCCATCGCCGTTGTTGAACAAAAAAAGGAAGACAAAGTGTTCAATGTGTATGGAATCGAAAGTCAGCTGCTGCCTTTGTGATCCATAACGTCAGTCCAAGCAGATAAGCAGATGTTGCATTATGTTGATTTTTTGAGTAAGAAGAACAGTTACACAGAGCACAAGCATTACATAATACAGACAACAAACAAAATTGGCAGTCTTTTATTAACCTGACGAGACGTTTACGTTGTGACTCACCATGCTGTACATTGACAGAATGCAATGACGTTAAAGATAAAACTATTCAACGTAATGATGAGTGTTAACATTTATTACAACAAATTTACAATCATTGGAAACATTGCGTAATAGTTCAGAGATGACACTTTTTATTTTCTTCGTAACCTTTTGCATTCTTCATTCCGTTGTTATCGGCGAGTTTGCAAGCTTAACAGAATTTTTATTTCGGAGGAAAAGTATAGATCATCAACAATGGGCAGTTGAAAATGCTAATTTGGCGCAGGCTAAACATTTCGTACGTTATCAGCAGATCACTATTGGTCAGTTGAGGAAAATTGTATTGAACGATGTTCTACTTCAGCATTTGTTTGTTTAATATTTTTTACTTTTCTTCGTAACGGTTCCACTGTTTATGGATCAGTAAACTTTATTTTAAAAAAATGAACAGCTTCGAAGAACAAAGTTCTCGAAATGGAGCACTTTGGCTGAAAAACATGATTTTACATTTCACATACACTTGTTTGAAAAACTAGCGTGCTACTTGTTAGATGCAAGACACAAGCGCCAAGTTCTACAAATGCCAAGTCATAGTGATTGAGAAGGCGTGGGTAAATTTCATTGAATTGGTGAACAACAATTGTACCCCGATCTCGAGGGCCATTGCAATAGCGTAGTAAAAGCTTGAGCAGCATTCGCATTTCTGTTTTCATTTACTGTATTTAAATAACAACCATTTCTTTTTACAAAAAGAGAAATAAAAGTAGAAAATTAAGTTATTTAATGTGGAACATAGAGATTGGGATGTCATGAAAAATCAGGTATTCACAATTATGTTCTTGTGTCACCCTGATAAGTTGACTCATGCTGGACTTATACTTGCCAAGTATCGAATTGCAAGTCGGATCAATTTCTAACTTCCGTTTCGCAGGTTCAAGCCGATCAAGTTTGGCTCGTGGGTTTCGGCCGGAATTCCGAAAACTTGTGGAGAAGCAGCATGCTGAGTTGAAGAAGACGGGATCCTTAGGAAACCAGTCATCGGAAAACAGGCAGTCGCGTCTCCACACGCGGGCATCTCCTCTGGCGAAGAATACCGTTCGGTTCGATTCGAACACGAAGGATAACATCTTGGCCGTGGGTAAGGCTCGCACAAGCATATGTTTAGTCTGCGACAAAGAGGGTCATTTTGCAAAAGAATGTCCAATAGTCCTATTGGGACAAGAGGCAAAGGCTAAAGCAGGATGTGGACAGTCGCCAGGCCCTAATAGGGACTGGTCAAATTTAGCATCTCGTCCGAACAGGAATCAGGTGGCATCTGTGGAAGCAGGGGAGCGGCGTCCTTGTCAGCCTAGCCGTTTTCGCACAGTGGCGCCTGGTACTCATGTCGCAGTCCGACGTGCCGAAAGTATATGTGACAATGTCGACGCTATCTTGGCGACTATTACTCGTATAGAGAAACCTTTTAAACAAGATAGTAGGAGAATTTATGGCATTGATTGCACGTTGGGGCCCAACGACTCAAAGCTCACCATCATGATGGACATGGGTGCAAACGTGTCCATGATCGATGAGGCAATTTTGGCTCGACTAGGGAATGATGGTGTTGATTTTGAATTTCTTGAGGAAAAGGCAGCTGCAGGATCACGGTCGGATTAGGGACAGAAGTTCTTCATCTGCCCTGGGTTCAAGTACAAAGCTGTCATGGGCATTGATATCATTGATGAGCTCAAACCGACAGTTAATTGGGCTGCAAGAAAAGTAACAGTTCATGACAATTCATTCTCGTTTCACGTAGTTAATGGCGCGGAAGATAACACGAAACACCAGTGCTTTATTGAGCCACAGGTGATTAAGGCGTGTTCGCATGGGCGAATAGTTGCGCATATGGAGGCTGGTCACTCGTGTTCAGCTAGGCTGTTCGCATATGACAATAATTTCGTCCGGGTAACGCAAATCACTGGGTCCAATAAATCGCTGGTGCATTCAGATGCTGACAGTAACTTTCCTTTGATTTATATGAATTTGTCAGATAAGGATATTACCATTCGCAAGCCCATGTTCGTGGGTACCATATACCAAGTGTCTGTGGATCACAAAGCGGATTGGTCATACTGTCCAACGAGCAAGCAAGGGTCAGTCAGTTCCAGTACGTTACTTTACGGTGCGAGATGATTGACGCCGTTTAGGCGTCGTCTTTTGGGCTCCAGATGTATGGGCGCTCGCCTTTTAGGCGCCAAACCATTTAGGCGCTAGCACTATACGATGGATAATTAATTTGGTTAATAATTATTGCAACAGAAATCATAAAGTTTCGACATAGACGTAGCAAACAAAAACTGAATAAAAGATCAATTCATGAGAAAATTGTTTGCAATTCCATGCAAGTATTCAAGGATTGGTGGATTGGTTGATTATGAAAAGACTGGATGACAGTTCTTAAAATATTGGCAACGGCTTGTTAATACTTCATTCTTTTAGCTGGAGGTGCATCTCCGCAAATCATTCATTCGTAGTCTACATCACGATTTTTTTTTACCTTTTGAAGACCATCAATCAGTTTCAAAATACACGGATGGTTTCATTTGAAGTTCCGATTGTAATCGCCGATGTACTACAGCATGATTGTTGGTTGGGTCTTGACCATTTAAAACCCGATTGTAAACGTTCCACATTGCTGATGGAAACGTTGAAACTCTTCATCTGGCTCCACCCAACCCATGTCTCCCTAAAACATGAGAAAAGATAAAATGTGGTCATTAACAAATATTATGTAAAATTAACATCAGTTACAAAACCAAAAGAAATTTACCAATATAATAATCTTCGATCCAATTGATAATTGGATGCATTTCGATTGATACATGTGCAGCTAACTCTTCATCAGCATCACTAATTGCTGTGGCAATGGAACAAAGGCAATTGCAACGACCATTCGTGCCATAAGTGCGAAATTTGGCTTGTTACGATGTCGTTCAAAAAGGTGCTCGTCGAAAAGCTTTTTTTTCATATTTTTTCTGAGATGAAACAAACAGCCACAAAGTTGGACATGCGGGAAGGCTTGCTGCAAAGGATTGAATGCAGCTACTTCATAGTCAACCGATATTAACATAGGCTAAACAAAGAACAAGATATTTGTCATATTTTTGCTAACACACCAATAAATTCATCAACCTGTAATCTTGGCCACTTTTCTGCAATTAAAGTAAACAACCTTTCCTCTAAAAATAAATGCTTTAGGTTAATGCAACATAATTGCGACTAACAAATTAACTGAAATTACCAACACCAAGTACTGGTTTGTAAATTTCTTCTTGACGTATTGTCGGGATCCGGTATTACCCTCGGACACTACTTTGCCAGTGGTTGCACTGCGACCAGGAACTTCCCACACAAAGTATGCCCAGGAAAAAAGCACGTCACGTTCAAGGAGGTCCATGAGATTGTCCGAAGGAACGTAGACGAGGCGCAAACAATACAGAAACAGGGGGTACGACTCGCAGACTAAGCGCCATCCGATCCATGGGATCGGTATGTATTTTAAGCTTGATATGGCAATGAGACAGATAAAGATCAAGGCCAAATGGTGTGGTCCGTACTATGTCATTGAGCATAAGGGGGCAAACCATATCGTCATACAGAATTGCAGGGAAGCGAGTTGCCAGGAGTCAACTAAACGAACCAAATCGGAAATGCAGAATCCAGAACCACGATTCGTGAGGCCTCCATCACAAGCCGCATCCGGGCAAATGACCTCAATGGAGCCAATCAAGAGCCCCCAACATTGTGATTTATTGTACTGTTTTGTATATAAACCAGTACCTTATTGAGGTAACTTCTATGGCCTGGTTTGGAACCGCGTTGGTGGTCACGGAGAGCCGAGTGGATATATATGCACTTCCCCCAACTATAGTTCAACTATAAATGAACAAACTATATTGAACGATAGTTCTTTGAGAGATCGCTGAATTATACTTTTATCTGGTTATGCTAAATCGGTGCTCAACAAATCCGTCAATTCCAAAATTGGTCGTCTGGAAAATCAGTATTTTTTATAAATCTCCAAGTCGTTGTATTTGTCCAACGGATTTGTACGATCCCGGAAAATTCAATTATGTCGAAGAGCATTGTCTTCATGTAATTCGTGCAAAAATCTTTGCAACATGGATGATATCACACATATTTTGCAAAATGGAGAAAACTCTATTTGTGACAATTTTACTGCGAAAATGAAAGTTAGATGACCGTTAGACATTCCCCTACGTGTCTAACTTATTTGTCTAACTTCGCACTACCTTTTAGATGCTAACTACATTAGTTTGATTGGTGAAAGGGACATATCTAACTTTTCCTTTTCCTAAATCCAACTCAAAGTTAGCTTTCTAACCCGAGGTAGACACGTTGGTGAATATGGCTGCTGGTCTAACTTTCGAGGAAATGCGGTCATTTTCATGCATAATATTGGCCTTTTAGGAATCAATTTTAACCAGTGCAGTCCAAACACTGAAGTAAGTGTTTTGTGTCGGTCATTAGATTCAGATCCGGACTGTCAGAGCTTTACTCTTTTGCCTGAGAAAGATGACTGTGCGATTTCATTTCTCGTTTTTCCCTGAGGAAAATAGCACGTCGACAGTACCGTAGGATAGTCGACAAAAATGCATTTTTGTTTGAAGTTACCAGTACTTATGAACTAAACAAACAATTCGTTGTGGACCGTTCAATATCCTTTCGATTTTGAACATAAACACTGAGGAAAAATCTGTCAAATTGTTTCAAATTGCATCAGACATGTCAAAATGAAATTGAACAATTAAAGGAATCAAAACCTTGGCCACTTGTCCAGCCACTCTGTCAATTCAAATCTATCTGAACATCCATCAAAATTTCATTGACTTTACTATCAAATCTTTTGTACGTAAGAAATAATATGCTAAAAACGTTCTTAAATTTCGACAATGGGCATACAGCGATGGATTTTCAGAGAACATTAGTCGAGAATATTACAATGTTAAAATAAGGAACCAATAAGCAAACGAGCGTGGGAATGAAACCATTACTGGTTCGATATCATCCGAAATCCGAATCGTCGAGTTCATTTTATAATGTTGGAAAATGTTCCGGCATCAAAAAAGTGTGGTAAGCAAGTTTCGCAATTTCACAGGCGTTCCAAACGACTCATCTGTCGCATATACAGTAGGAAGAAACATATTGATTGAAGAAACAGATTCAGTTGTGCGATTGAAGTTTCTTTGATCGCTGACAATGCAACCTGTTGCAAACATTATTAGTTTTTCTGGTTTATTAATTTTAGTCCATGCCTTTCAAATTGCCAGTGTCTAATGACTAGCCAGCTTATAAACGTATGATATTAAGATATAAAGAATCGATTACAATACACAGGCATACATGAATGTTTTTATATGAAAAAATTGAAGCATAAAATATCCAGTTTTTGTACAATTTGTAATATTTTGTAATAAAAAATCTGAATGTTTCGTTTGATTTGTGAATTCGCGAAACCTATGTGCATCGAATATAACAAGAGGAATATAGTTTGTTAATATAAGTTCCTATAAAATCAATAATTCAAAAATGTTGACGTTTTGTTTGAATAAATATAAACAAGAGTAATTTAAACAATTCTTGGTTTCCGTAAATTCTTGGAAAGCTTACTGATCATTGTAGCAATCATAAACCATAACCATGACAATTTTTTTTAAATTTTGTTGAATAAGCTCTTCTGTCTGTAAATTTTATGCATTCACTCCTTTTTATAGTTCAAGGAAGACTGTAGTTAACACTTACAGTCTGACCACTTGACTATGCAGGTAAAACTCCACTTATCGCAAATTCTAATAAATGATAGTAGTCTCAGTGCTATTGCTATGAGCAGCGAGACAACAATGAGAAAACAGTAAAAAAAACTTGCTTACTACATATTCATAATATAATATACTAGACCTCAATGGGGCCAATCAAGAGCCCCAACATTGTGATTTATTATACTGTTTTGTATATAAACCAGTACCTTATTGAGGTAACCTTTGGGTGGTTTCTATGGCCTGCTTTGGAGCCGCGTTGGTGGTCACGGAGAGCCGAGTGGATATATACGCACTTCCCCCAACTATAGTTCAACTATAAATGGACAAACTATATTGAACGATAGTTCTTTGAGAGATCGCTGAATTATAGTGCACTCACTCCACAGGGGCGTGTAGCACTGGCTCACTGTCTCGGGTGACCTGTGTGGGCGGTGGAGAAGTCACTGGCTGCTAGTGTCACCAGGGGGCAGCTCAGGCAGTCTGACCTGTTGACTGCAAGGCAGGTTCGATTCCACTCAATCATATATTTCCCCCAAAATTATCGTGCGTCATTCACCACTCGTCTCTCTTACGAACCGCCTCGTGGACGATTACCGCCGTACGAAGAACCATTCAAGGGCGTACCCTTGTGACAGGTACGTCCTTTGTGTAGCTTACCCTAACGCGGAAGCTTGATCGCTTTATTAAATATCGTGACCTCATTTACATTTGTCATTGCTGTCTTAATTATAGTCCCACATTTATAGTAACAGCTAATTCTAAGTCCATACAGTCCTTGCCTTATCTGAAGGCTCTTTAGCTAAGTCAGGCTGAGCTGAGTAGATGTGAAAGTGTAATCCGGGGTTCGATCCATAAGACGAGCCCCCATTCTACGCAGTGACTATATTTGGCTAGTGGGGACTGTATATTGGTTCATTTGCAATTTTTGTACTGTGGCTGTAGTGTCAGGAACATAGTTGACTAATAACTATTGCCTATACCATTCACTGACATTATAGTTGTTGCGCCTAAAGTACAATATATCCAGCGAATCCATGTCACATGAGGACCCAGGCATTTTACGTCGTAAAATAGCGACATGTGTTTTCAAAAACGAGTAGAAATGAATCATAACCTGAAAATCGCCGGGACGCGACGCGCTTTAGTTTTTTTTTTGTATGTTTCGCGTTTTCGGCGCTTTGAGTCGCTCGCTGCGCGCTCTTTCGTTATGTTTTCTCGCAATTTGCGGTTTCGAAAGAGAAACTTGCCGAAAATCGCCTGAAATCGATGTTTTTTCGGCAATTATTTTGTTTTCCGCGCTACAAAGCGGCTCGATTCCTCTGTTGGAAAGTTATAAAAGCGTCTGAATTTTTAAATTTTTAGGGGTTTAACCTTGGAAAATATAATATTTTATTAAAAATGCCTTCGAAAACGTCCGCCCAATCTTTGTACGAGTTACTTTCGGAAACGGATCTTTTAGCATATTATTCCGCTTTTAAGACGAAATTAAAGGTGAGCGAGTGCCGAAAATTCGTTTAATTTTTGTTGAATCGGGTCATTTGTTGTTCGTGATTCACCGCACTGAGTTTTTTTCAACGAAATACACGTGAAATCGTTTTTGACACGCAATTCAATTCTGCCGACGCTTTTTGTTTGAAAAGCAAACTTTCTCGATTAATTAACGAAATGAATTAAATTCGATTTCTTATTAGTCGACGTTGCTGGCGTGTCAGGTGCTAGTTTGTTTATTGTGAACGACGAGATTTTTGTTCTTCTAAACGCCTAGCGGGCGAAAATCGCAAATTTCAAATGTCAACTCGAAAACTTAACTGGCCGAGCAGAAATCTTGCTCGAGTCAGTTAATTTCGAGCGAATTCGCTTTGCGCACCTGAAAGCTGCTAAAATAAACTCCGATCCGTCACGGCCAGTGCGCATTTTTTGTTTTTTTTTGAAATGTTAGTTCGACGAAAACGCAATTTCTTCGTCTTATCAGTGCCAAAATCAACAAATTTCGTAAAACGACACGGAAAGTTGTTGATAAAACAAATGAAGTAGCCTGGCTTGCTTGCTATCGCGCCAAAACAAACGATCACCCGGCAATGTCTAAAAATCACAACTATAGTTGACATCGACTATAGTTGCCCGTCGACATAGTTGTCCATCGGCTATAGTGTTGTCCATCGAACTATAATTGTCCGTGACTATAGTTGTCTAATGCCTACAATTGTATTTTAGCCAGTGACGTCATCATCTATTTTTAGATTGACAACGTTGACCATTTGAAGTACGTGGCCGAATCCGACTTGTCCGACATCGGCATGTCGAAGCCTGAGCAGCGACGATTATTCAAGGGCTTGCAAAAACGATATCCCAATTCCGTGCTCGGAAAACTGAAAAAAGTGACTTGCCAGTGAACTATAGTTGTCTGTTTAACTATAGTTACCCACTGACTATAGTTGGAGACAGTTACGCGCTTTTTTGCTCGCTTCGTCAATGGCCAGTACATTTTTCGTTGCAGAAAGTGTTCGATAAAGTGCACGCGTCGAATAGTTCGCTGAATGAAAGCGAATCGAATTTTGGAAATTCGAGCCAACGGGTGGAACAACATATCATACCGTCCAGCCGGATCATCCTTTGCCAGCAATTAGGCCAGGGCGAATTCGGCGACGTTTGGCAAGGTGTCTGGTCGGGAAACTCGTCGCCGCCCGATAAAGTAATATTTAGTGCATGTTTTTGTTTTTTCGTTTTCCTAGTTCACTATCGAGCCATTTTTCGATTTAAGATCCAAGTAGCTGTGAAATGCATTCCGCCCGAAAAGATGGCCGCCAATCCTTTGAGCTTCGTTCAGGAGGCGGCCATCATGCATCGGATCGAACACGACAACATCGTCCGATTGTTCGGCGTCGTCTTGGAGCCGAAAACTATAATGCTTGTACGCCTATAGTTCACGATAAATGGAACTACAGTTCACTAGCTACTATATTTTTGTTACAACTATAGTTCACGCTTTTGCAGGTAACTGAGCTTGCGCCGCTTCGTTCGTTGCTCGAATGTTTGAAACAAACGTCGTCGAAGATCAGCTTCACCATTTTACGATTGTGCGACTACGCCGAACAGATTTGCGACGGCATGACCTACTTGGAAGCCAATCGATTAATCCATCGAGATTTAGCCGCCAGAAATATCCTCGCGTTTTCTGTCGACCGAGTAATTGGCTAGTTGGCTAGTTTTGCTCGTTACGTTACTAGTTTCGACGCGTAATCGACGTTTGTTGCAGGTTAAAGTGTCCGATTTCGGTTTGAGTAGAGCACTGGGCGCCGGCGAGGATTACTACCGAGGAAATTTCGGCGTTTCGTTAAAATTGCCAATCGCGTGGTACGAGAACTATAGTCGCTTGAGAACTATAGTTAATTGGCAATTATAGTCGATGGGCGTCTGCAGTCTCATCAACAACTATATCCTCGTCAACATGTAGTCGTCGTTCTAGGTGCGCTCCCGAATGCATAAAGTACTTGAAATTCACGTCGGCCAGCGACGTTTGGTCGTTCGGCGTGACGCTATGGGAGATGTTTACGTACGGTTTCCAGCCGTTTTTGGGAATGACCGGTCGGCAAATTTTGGAAATGGTCGACAAGCCCACTAGCCAGCGACTTGAAACGCCCGACGATTGCCCGTTGGAGTTCTACAATTTGATGCTACAGACGTGGGAGCACGAGCCGGGCAATCGGCCGAAGTTCGCCGACATCGCCACGGTGTTGCCGGAGATCCGTCCCGAGCAAGTTCGGACTGTGTCCGACTGCGTTGACGGTCAATTGGATCATTTGCAATACAAAAACGGCGACTTGATAACGGTGCTTTCCAAACGGTAATTGAGACGATAGTTTCGACGATAGTTCTTCATTTGTGACTCGTTGCGCCGTTAGCCGGCGACATTTTGCGTATGTTTTAGTTGACCGACCGTCGATTTATCTTTTCGACGAGTCGATAAATTTTAAAACAAAAAAACAGTTGCGGCTAGGCGCCTATCGGGCGACATCTGCACTCGACACGTTCTCGGGGGCGTTTTTGTTTTCGTCTAATTTATAAAATTGGAGAATCGTTTTAAAATTTTGTCGGCGCCGTTTTTCAAGTGGAGTTTCGCTTTTGAGTCGTTTTTAAAACGATTTTAGTACGATTTTCGGTAGTGAAATTGTCTCGTTCGGTCCGAAATGAACTACGAAACTCGAAACGCGTTTTCGACTCGATTTCGTTCGATCCGTCGACGTTTCGCGTCGTCGTTTCTTCACTTCCTGTCGATTTTTTAATGCAATTAGTATATTTCGTGTTTTTGCGCGATTCAGCGCAAACGAGGACAGATATTTCGATGGATTTTTGTTTTATCCAGGCCTCGCGAATATCCGGACGGATTTTATTGGAAGGGTGTTTTGAATAACGGGCGCACGGGCCTTTTCTCGCCGTCGAACACCGTTGCTCATTTGAGTTTGGATTTTAATCAGTTTCAAAAAAACGCCGGAAACGTCTCTGGCCAGCGCACGAATTTGATGACTTCAAGTTTTTCGTCGACGTCCGTCAATTCCAATCAGTCGCTGACGTCGAGTCGATCGTTCGGCGGCGTCGGCGCCAGTATCAGATCGTCGTTCAACGCGAGAAACAATCAGAATAAACAAAAGTACTAACGATTTATTTGCTTTTTAGTAATATCGTCCAACGAACTGTAGTTGTCGTTTTTTTGCTCGTTAGAATATCGAGAAAATTAATTTCCGGTCCTCAAAACGATTTTCGTCACACCGGCCACGTCGGCTTGGACGGCTCGTCGTTCGGCGACGTCGACTTCTTGCCCGATAAAAGTCACTTGCCGTTGCAAATCGTAGCGCCGTGTAAGTCGTTGCTGGACGATTCAGCCGATTAGACGACACGTTTTTTGTTTTTCGCAGTCCAAATCGGTCTCGACGACACGTCGGCGGCGTGTTGTTTCGGCGCGCGAAGCGAACAAAGTTCGCCGATGGATCGGCGCCTACGGTCGACGACCAGCGAGACGGCGGCGTTGCTGCCTCCCGACCGATCGTCCTCGACGATGTCCGGCGGATCGGCGGCGTTGGATTTGGATAATCCGTTGGACTCGGATAATCGCGGAAAAACAAATTTCGGTGCCGGCCAGTCGCTGTTGGACGAAGTTTTTGACGCGTTAAACGCCCTGGACAAGAAGGACGCCGTCGATTTCTCGACGGGACGCCGCAACTACGGCGTCGATAGTTCGGAGCCGTCGAGCCCCGTGGACCCGCGGGACCATTCCGACGGCGTCCATCTGTTGGTCGACCAGTACACCGTTCGTACGGGAAAGTAAGTTGCGGCGGTGGCGTTCTATAGTTGCCCGATACTCGTTTCGAACGATTGTCCGACGCGAAACTTGTTTTTCAGACACAGTTCCAAGCAAAACAAGCAACAAGCCTCCGTCAAACCATTGTCGTCGTCCGACGCGAAAATGCTCGACGACTTGACAAGTTTGGCCGGTCGAATTTCGGACAAGGCTTTGACCAAGGAACGCGAACGGCACGAAAATCTTTTGAACCCCGGCGCAGAAAAACGCTCGCCGACGTCGGCCATTAGGTCGACGTTGACGAAATTGAAATTTCGCGAATCGCCGATCGTCGACGACGAACGAAAATCCTATTGCGACAGTTTGCCGCGCTCCAACGCCGCCATTCGCATAAGCCCCGAGGCGGAGAACGCCTACAAATCGTTGATCGACGCCAAGATGACGTCACCGGCTACTTTGCCCGCCGACGACGAAACCGAGCAAAATCCATTGCGCATGCTGCGCAACGACGGCACGAATTTCGTCCGCAGCTTTCGCGCAGGATCCGGCAGGAAACAGCAGCCGCCGCCGTCGTCGGGCGACGGACCACCGCCGCCGAGGCGGCAGCCCGCGGCCGCCGCAGCGGCACCGCCAATTCCGCCGAAGACGTTTGCCAACAAGCAAACGGCGCCTGCGGATCGGGTTCAACAACAACGCGGCTCGACGTTGCCGCCGCCCACCGTCGAACCTGCGACCGCGACGAAGAAACTGAATGGTCCCAAGTCGCCGCCGCCGCCCGTGCCGCCGAAACCCAAGATGACGGTTAGATCGAATGAACTGACGAACAATGGACAGTGAGTTAACTATAGTTTCAATGCAACTATAATCCGTCTATAACTATAGCCAATAGACATTCGTAGTTAATGGACGACTATAGTCATTGTTCAACTATAGCCATTAGTCAACTGTAGCCAGTGGACAACTATGTTCCCTAGACAACTATAGTGAGTGGTTAACTATAATAATAGTCGCTGGACAACTGTAATCAATGGACAACTATAGTCAATGGACAGCTATAGTCAATGGACAACTGTATTCAGTAAGACAACTATAGTCTATGGGCAATTATGTTCAATGACCAACTATTGTCGTCGGACTACTGGAGACAACTATAGTCACTGTTAAACTTTATAGTTAATTTACAACTTTATAGTCATTGTTCAACTATAGTCAATGGAAAAGTATAGTCACTGATAAACTTATAATTAAGGAGCAACTATTATCCTTGAACAACAATAGTCATTGAAACAACTATAGTCAATGGTCGACCAGTCGTTGGACTACTATAGTCAATAGACAATAAGTTTTTCGGGAAATGTAGCATTATACATTATATTCAATATACAACTTTAATCACTGTTCAACTATAGTCAATAGACAACTGTATTCTGTAGACGAATACAGTCATTGGACAGTCATTATATAGTCATTATACAACTATAAAACTATAGTCATTGAACGGCTATAATCCTTGAACGACTATAGTCAATTGGCAACTATATTCATTCTACGACTCCAGAGTCATTTGACAACTATAGTCACTGTTAAACTAGTTAATTTACAACTTTAGTCATTGTTCAACTGTAATCAGTAGACAAGTATATTGTGTAGACAATTATAGTCACTGAAAAACTGTACTCATTGAACAGATATAGTCACTGTTAAACTATAGTTAATGAACAACTGTGATCCTTGAACAGCTATAGTTTTTACGCAACTATAGTCATTGGACAACTGTAGTCAATGGTCAACTATGGTTAACAGACAAATATATCCTGTGGACAATTATAGTCAATGAACAGCTATAGTCAACGTTCAACTATAGACGCTGTGTTTTTGTAGCCTTCAACAACAACCGACCCAAGTCAACTACGCCGTCCTGCAAGCTCCTTCGACTTTGGGCGACCACGACGACGATGATCAATGTCCGACGATGACCTTCGAGTCGGTCGATAAATATCAACTATTGAATTTCGTTTTATCGCCACTCAGAGCCAACGAGCAGCAACAAATCGCCGCGACAAACGCAGCAGCGACGTCGTGATTTGTGTTTTTCCATGTATTTTTTCGTTTCACATCGAATTTTTTTTCTTCTTTTTCTTTGTAATTGTTTTTTGAGCGAATTTGCTTTGAATTTCTTCGATATTCGCTCGCCATTTTTGCCTTTTTGTTACTCGAATTCGTTTGGAATGGTCCAGTAGCCAAAATTTTGATCACAAATCGATTATCGATTTTTTACGATTTTTTTATGCCAGCAAAAGATTTTACCTATTTTTTCTGATTTTTATATTCGAACGCGAAAGGAAAGGATTCACAATGTTTTATGTGTCTAAGTCATGAAATTGGATCGTTTTTTGTTTGTTTTTCTGTTTGTTTGTTATATGAAATTGATTTTATCGAATCTCAGAAAGTTTGGCGATCGTTTTTTTTGTTTTTCAGCGTTCGATTAATTGTTACTTTGATTTGCCTGGATGATATCAAAATTTTGATATATATTGTTTGCAAAAAGTTTTGTTATTGAATCAAGAATGCGCGTGGTGAAAGGAAATTTGCTATGCTATAGTTGCATAATGAACGACTATAGTTGCGTGGCGAACGTAGACGGACCTGTACTTAGTTGCATAGTAATGACAACTATATAGTTGCACTTAGCTTTATTTCAAATTGTAAGCTAGACACAGGAACGATGTTGACTTCGCAAATCGCATTAGAGACTGGCTGCAATTGCTTTCGTGCCTTCGTCCGATGTTTACGGTGCTTTCGATGAAGTTATGACGAACTTTCCAAGGGAAGCTATGGCAGTTGCTGATTACTTTCTAGATGCATATGTTGGCCAAAAATGTTAATCGACCTACCTCGGACCGGTACGCCAGTCTTATGTGACAATGAAGGAAGGATAATTACTGTATTGTCTCTTGTTGTCGAGAAATTTCACTATGTTTGTTTCCGTTAAAATTACCACTAGCTGTATCGATTTCGTTAAAATATCCTTAACTTTAAGATAGATTTATTTATTTCGGAGTCTTATTCGGTTTTAGCTTCGACAATGGTTACCGGCTGCACGATTGGGCTCGGCGATACGGTTTATTGGCGTCTTAAACATCGAGAAAGTGTCGAAATTTTTTTTTGTCACTGGAAATCGCTAGCTGAACGTCGCATGATTTCGTTTCGTTAAATGATAAATAGTTAAAAAATTAATAAATAATAAATGTTTTACTTTTGGAAGCCCCAAAAACCAAGGAAAAGCCACTGTAAAAAATCCGAAATTAAACTCGGAAATCATCTACAGTCAAACTCGGATAAGATGGACGCCAAGTGACCAATGAAAACCGTCCATCTTAGCCGAGTGTCTGTCTTAAGCGAGGTATACTTTACTTCACATAAATCATGAAATAGCTTAACTGCGTTGATTATGTATGGTATGTGTATCAGTTTACTACACTTAATCATTATGTCTCTTTATAAGACATTTTATAAGCAAACAAACAAAACCTTCTGAAGAAAATTTTGTGTTTTCTTGCATTAAAAGTTTGAGAAATTTCCATACTATAGTCCCTCTAATTCGTTAGCTTGCATATTAGCAATAAATGGAAGCGACTGGAACGGGAATTTGTTTGATTTTGCACAAAATTTGCTGCTAACGTGGCGTTATGTAGCTGTTTAGTCACATGAAATAATGTATAATAAAACGAGGCAAATCCATAAAACCAATTTTAGAGCGCAACATTGTTAGATGCGAGCACAGTTTTAATCCACAATAAAGTTATTTCAGTCATTAAAGAAAATCAGATTTTGAAAAATTCATATCAAAAATGTTATGCAGACAAACAAACTAGCAACCTATACTACATTACAGTAGGTTTAATTGACGCATATTGCATGTGAAATAACTTGCATTTGATTCTTTGAAACAAAATGTAAGGTCGGATTTTTCTCAAACAACTTACTACGAAGAAGATTTGGGATGCATCGAAACTGAATAGTGAAGAATCGGCGTCTGAGGCGATTTAAATATGGACTTTTTTACAATCAAAATATTGAAATTAGCAAAGAAAATCATCGGAAAATCGACTCAAACTTGCATAACTTTGACGATCTTCTTTCAGCAGGATATAAATGAATTATAATAAAGGCTGATGCTGGATTCGGTAAGTCAACATTCGTGCATGAGATGGCTCGAAGATGGGTTAAAGGAAAAGACTGGACGAAAAAATTTTCCTTTCTATTCCTGTTTCGCCTCGGCGAAGTCGATAAAGAGAAAGTAAGTTCGTTAGAAGATTTGTTAGCCAAAAACTGTTCATCAAACGACTCGAAATTGATAAGATAGTCAACATTAGAAAAGAAGCAAGACCACCAATTTTGCTACATTGACAAGAGTAAATTAACAGATAAAGATGTAAAAAGAGAAATAACAGCAAAATTTGAAAAAACCGATCCGAATAAAGATTTCTTCATCAAGAAGCCTATGCGAAATGGGAAAGCCTCAAAAAAACGACGCTAAGTGTGCTTCCCGCAATTCGAAATGATATGAAGAATAAAAAAAGAATGGATGTCTAATCACACGTTAGAAAGCATCGAAAACCAAAAGCTAGCAAAGAAGGCATGTCTAACACGATGGTCGACAGAAAATTTCATTGTCTTAGGGCCTATCAACGGTTAGTAAGATAACATTTGAGACTGTAACTGGATACTGTTCCTTTATTGTCAGGTTATCAGTTGCTTACCAAGCGGTTACTATACCTGCACCCAGTTAGCGGAAACTATCTAACTGTAGTTCCTTGTTGAACTTGGCTAGTAAAGTAAACATGGATTGATTGCCAACAACTGACTCAAGTCGCCATCAAATTCAGTCAAACTAGATTTCACTGCCGGGACGATCAAACATGACTTACTCTACTCGACAATCAGTTTTACTTTCAAAAACTAAGTGAATATTTCGCCGAACACTTACCTTATATAGAAACGAACATGGCATAAATTTACATAATGTTGAAGTATGCACAAAATAAAAGCGAGGGGAATAAAGAACTTAATCATCAATTTGAATTTTAGAATAATACATGAAAAAACTTGTAGTGGTAATTAATCACATTACAAGACTCGATAGAAATGACTGGATAGAAGCTCAAACAAATGAAATAAATGATTCTTGGCAAGCAAAAACTACCACTTAATGTACAGAAGAGTAAAAATTTTAAAAGAAGGTAAAAACAATTCAAAAATAGGTCCAATCACAAGCGAAATTGGGAAAATAGTCTCGGATCATGGTGATCAGCTATAACGCTGGGCGGAATATTATTCTGAATACTTTTATGATCCAGACCCGGAAGATCCAGACGAATGGCAGCTTTCAAATGAATATGCCTACAAAACAGCGCCGTAGAATTTACTTGAATTTACATTACGAAGAACAAAACAGTTCAAAGCGCCAGGCCAAGATGGGAAACCGAGCGATTTGTTCACACTTGCATGATCATTGATCCAATGGTTAAAAGGAATTTTCGACTACGTGAACAAATACAGAAGAATGCCCCTGAATCCAAATTGGAAGATGCCGAGAGGTAGGCCGAAAGTTGACTGGCTAGACAAGTCTGCAACGACTTAAACAGGTTGAAAATTTCAAGACAAGATCTACCAGAACTTGTAAAGCACAGAGACTCGTGGAAAGAACACATTTCTCATATGAAATAATCACAAAGTTGTTTTTAAGACAGATATTTTCGAATGATGTATTGCTAAATGTACTTTTGTATTTGTTTTGTATGATCGCATCTGCTGGTATGTAGCGGATTAAAATTTAAAAATATAAATTGAAAAAAGTTAAGCACCAATTAATAAACAAAGTAAAATCGTGTAATTTTAACCGTTGGAAGAAGGGCGGAGCATACAGTCAACTCCGGATAATAACACCTTGCTTAATGACAACCATCGGCTAGTAACAACACAGTGGTTAGGTCCCTTCAGTTCAGTAACCTACAACTGAAATATATCGTCATCATCGGATAATGACAACATTGGATAAAAACAACCATTTTTGCTGGTCCCATGGAGTTGTCATTATCCGGAGTTGACTGTATATCTCTAGTAATGGTCAAGATTGTTGATGCATGTACAATCGGTCGAGACTCTCGTAATTATATTAAAGCATTGAAAAACAAAAGTAGTGTTCGTCCCACTACTCATTTGAAATAGGGTGATGTCTACCTCGTTTACGTAGCACTCAAAGCGCTCAAACAGTTTGTTATTCGTTATATTCTTCAATGGAATTGCTGTAAAATTCATAACAAAGAATGAAGTGTATTGCGTACGTTTGACAGTTGATTATTGTTACATTCCCTCTGAGGGACCATCGAAACACGTGAGACCTTAAGAAGAGTTACGCTTTCTGTGATAAATCCTCTTCACATATCCATTTAGCTCGTCAAATAACAGCTTTCAACAAGTGATCTTCTTATGATGCATTTATTTTTACTATTATAGCAATTTTCACTGAAAAATACCCTCAGGTAACAAGAAATTTCGGTTGAACATTCCTTTTCTCAAGACAGAAAGACAAAAGAAATTTATGTTTCCTACTTGCATAAAGGTGAGGACATTAACCGAAGTGTATTGTTTGTGTTTCATATTGTAAAAACGGCTAAAAGGGATTCTGATGGGGGCAAAGCACAGGCGACTCGCCAGTCATTGTTTCGAAAGGAGAGGTCAATTCGTTGGCTCGGCGAGCGAGCCACTTGGGTCATTGAGTGACCCAAAAAAATTTTAGCCCCCACTCGTTTCTGAAAATTTTCTTTCATCTCTTTCATGATAGTTGGAAAAACAGAAAATCTTTTCTAAACATGGAATTTTTAAAATCAATAACAGCTGTGCGTAAGCATATA
>JAQGBA010000771.1:0-24327 GCA_034698125.1 Prionchulus punctatus
AGTCAATGGATAATGAAGAACTATAGTCAATGGATAATGAAGAACTATAGTCAATGGATAATGAAGAACTATAGTCATTGACCAACTATAAACATAGTATCTGTATTGACCAACTACGGGTATCTGTAGTCTGTGGACAACTACAGTAGCGAGAAATGTAGTCATTGACATCTATAGTTATTAGACGACTATAGTCAATATATAACCATAGTCGTTGGACAACTATAGTAAGTGAACAACTATAGACAATGGTTAACTATAGTTAGTGAGAACTATTGTCATTGGACATCTAGTATTAGACTATTATAGTCAATGGATAAATGTAGTCATCGCACGACTATATAATTGGATAACTGTAGTCATTGGACAACTATAGTCTTTGGACGTGTCTGCAGCGACTGGACATCTATAGACAACTATAGTTTCCACTTGAAATTCAAAAAGTACTCGATTCCAATCAAAGCAAGTTTCAGTTGGATCCAAAAACAAGCACAATTGGGAAAAATTCTTTATTATACACTTTTCAACTAAAAATGGCTCTAAAAGTTAAGTCGATAAAAGTTAAAAATACATTACCTCCGCATCAATCAGAAAATTTACATATTACGATAATGAACTAACCTGCAAATCACAAAAGGTTCGAATGACTTAAGAATTAGTAACTTATCGAAATTATGCTTATGACAAGAGGTAAAGAGCCCGAAGATCAAATTACATTAAGGCTACAAAAATCACAGTACGGCGGAAATAATGTACATTACAGCAGAAAAGGAATTTTGTACTGAATTGAAAAGATTCGGAACAAAAAAGTGAACTAAAAACGGATTCGAAAAAATACCATAAAAACACAATTTTTGGTTTGTACAAGTTATAGTTAGTAAGTAATCGTGAGATTCAAAAAAGAGTAAGATTGGGAACATTCGGCGACGCGTTTCATGATTGAATTCGCTTGCGATGATTGAAACAGTCCAAAAGCGATTTCACGTGAACGTCGGTCAACGACGGTTTATAATTGTTGGTTTGGTCGGCTCGAATGAACATCTGAAAAACAAATTTTCGCGACTATAAATGGTTCAGCGAGTGTCCGTAGTTGTCCAATGACTATAGTAGTCTATTGACTACAGCTGTCCAATGACTATAGTTGCCAATGTAGTTGTCCGATACAGATGCTCAATGAGTGTAACGTTCACTAGCTAGTTGCCCACAGTTGTCCAATGACAATACTTGTTCAATGACTATAGTTATTCAATGTTTATAGACGTTCAATGATCATAGCTGTCCAATGACTACAGTTGGCCATTGTCTTAAGTTGTCCAATGGCTATAGTTGTCCAATGACAATAGTTGACCATCGACTATAGTTGCCCACTAACTACAGTTGTCCAGTGACTATAGTTCTTGTTGAGGACTCACTTCGGCCTTCGTTCTAGTAGTTTCGCCGGCCAACGATTGCATGCAGAACAAATGAATGGCGTTTTGAAGTACGTGCTCGTCGGTGACCTGATTATTTTTCAAACGGTATTCGTACAGTCGACCGCGAATTCGGTACGACAACGACCTGAAATTCTTCGTCACCCAGTTCGACGTCGGACTGTCCTGCCGTCCGCTATATCCTCTGATTAAAAAAATCGCACGTTCCCAGTTTTCGTTCGACTCAAGCGTTGAAAAACAAATTTCGCGTACTCGTAGGTGGGTTTAAGCGGGCGGCGACGTTTGAATCGCGCGACGGCGTGCGACGAGGCATCGCGAACGGGGAACGCCGTCGGATCGCACTGGCGAAAGAGTTTCGTCGTTTTGCTCGTGAGATTTTTAAATAAATCCTCCATGCCTCGGCACTGGTAGACGGTGACTTGACTGAGGTGTTTGACACCGTGCACTTTCATTGGAAAGTACGGCGTACGTTCCAATCGACGTCGGCATCGGTCCAAATCCTGAAACAAGCCAGTGCAGTGAACTATAGTTCCCTTAAAAGACGAACTATAGTTGCGTATAGCAAGTGAAGTATAAGAGTTGATTCTTACCACTTTTCGAACCGATTTCACGGAATTTCGAGATTTTTGCAAATATTTATCCTTTATCTTGGCGGCCAATGGCGAAAAATAATCGGCCGCTCGTCGCTGAACGTCGAGAAATGTTGAAGAAAAGGAAACGTTTGGCGACGCAACCGTAACGGGCGACGGCAATTTTTCGTCCAATTTCGTTCGTTTCTGCGTCGATACTTTGATCGAATCGTCGAATCGACGTTTGTTCTGATTCGAGAGGACTTTTCGCTCGTTGATGACGTCGCGCCGACGTTTTTCGGTCGTTCTCGACGATTTTCGCTGATCGAGTTCGAAACGTAAATTGTTTTCGTTCAAATCGATAATTTGCCCGACGCCGACGTTCGACCGAGCGAATTTTTGTTCGGCGACGTCGTTTTCGGGCGTTTTCGTGAAACTTCCGCATGACACGAAATCTTCGTCGCTCCAAAGGGTTTTTCGCCGATTTTCCTTTTCGAAATTGTTTTTCGACCGTTTCGACTCCGAGTAATTCGTTTCCCGCCGACGTTCATCGTCGTTTTTCAACAACGTGAATGGCTTCGTCGACGACAATAAATCTTTTATATATTGCTCGCTGTGCCGCGCGAGACAGTGAACTTGCAAAGCTCTGGCCATAGCATAGCTGTGGCTACAGTACAAACAGCGGTACGGTAGATTCGGCGTCGATGATGTGAGCGCCAGGGACGAATTCAAAACAAATTCTAAAACTAGCCAAAACGTGACACAAGCAAAACTAAACTACAAAATCAAAAAAGGCCAAAAAAATTGCCCGAAAAAACTAAAAAATTGCCCGAAACCCTCCTAGAAAAGCAAAAATATGCAAAATCTGGCATAAACTAGAAAATTTCTCGAAAACGTGCAAAAACCGTGCGAAAACTAGCCAAAACTTGAAACTAACCGAGAAAACGGCAGCTGAAATTAATTTTTTTTATTTTTCGAACGATTTTTGTGACCCAAGTGAAAAGTAAAAAAAGCCGTTTACAAAAAATGCCCTGATAAGATAAGAATTGAGTTATATTTTTTATAGTTTTTCGTTTGTTGCGGTGTAAAAACTTATTTCACACCCAAACGTTCCAATAAAAAATCTTCGGTTAAATCGTCCAAGTCCCTCAATTCGAATTCCTTGCCGACGCCCGACTCCTTGGCTAGATTATTTTTACTGCCGGCGTACATCATTTGCAGTTCTGGATTGCATCCTGGAAAATCAAAATTTGCGACAGGCTACAGTCGATATCGGGCTAGAATGGAAAACACGAAAACTATCTGCCGAGCCAACTATGGATGAGGCAGCTATAGTTCTGAGGCAACTATAGGTTATGACCACTGACCCTTACCGAGCGGACTGCTGAACACCAAGCAAAGCGGAAATGAAAGACGACCGTCGGAATGTTGCATTTTATAACTAATTATAACGAATCGTGGCTGACGATCGGGTAACTTGGAACGGAGATCATCGATGTCTAAGTCCTGAAAAAAGCAAAAAATCCAACATGATCTGTTGAAAACGTGACCGAAACGTGATTCACATCGATTTCTTCGTCGATGGCGATTTCTTGACTTTCTTTAACTATTTTAACTGGAAAATAACCAAAAATCGGTCGGGACATCCACGAAATCGGACGATTTTGCGAAACTTACATATTATGGCCGACGACGTGTCGCTTTTTTGAAACCTGAATTTCTTCAATTTCGTTATAATTTCATCGGGAATTCGACAAATGTTCAAAGCGCCGCTCTAAAAGCAACAAAAAATTGACTGGACATGTCACGTTTCGGAAAAATTTCGCTTACCATTTTCTTTCTTACGAATCACAAATTTCACTGAAAATAACAAAATCATGACCACTTTCGTGCAAATTTTTTCCTTTAAGCGTTCAAAAATCGCTTCGGGCTAAAAACCCATTCGAATCAATAAAAAAAACAACATGAAAACACGAAATTTTTTACTTTTAAACTATAGTTTCACAAGATGACGCAACAACGACGAAAAATGTAACAAAAACTCGACCAAAATTTATCACAAACGGTCAAAAACTAGAATCATAAATACACTGTAACGTTTAAATGTAGCCTGCGAATCAAGCTTTAAAACACGAAAATTGCGACCGTAAACGACGAAAACGGGCAAAAACGGTTCCAACATCGTTGGGTAAGGGAGAAAAATGAAAACGAAAAGAAAAAATTTCATGTTCGGATTTGGAATTTAAAGCGCCAAAATACAGTATGAAAAAGATCCTCAGGTATTTAAAGATGTTCAGGTACTTCAAAAAATGATCTCCAATGATCAAGTACAATAAAAGATGTTGAAGTATGAAAAAAGTAAAAATTCGAATAATTACATTGAAAACTAATGCGAATCGTATTTTTGCTCGTTGGCTCATTGGCCAGCGCGTGAAATTTGTTTTTGTTTCAAAACGTTATCGGCGGTTTAAGTATATACGTTTCGTTGGTGATCGTATGCGACAACGGCGCCACGTCCAAACCTTGGCAATACGTCGACGTGTTGCGCATGCCGCCGAAGAGGATCAATTCGCCGCGGCCTTTGACCAACGTGTACAACATCGTGTCCTCGGGCGCGTCGAAATTTTCCTCTAGCACGCTCCACGTCGCCGTTTTCGATGTCAAAACGTGATTCAAGTCCAACGTGTAGACGGTGAGAGGATTTTTCGTCACCGACGACGTCGTCGTCGACGCCGACGGCGTCGAATATCGTTTCGCCTTGGGCGGCGGCGACGACGGACGAAATTTCATGCCGCCGCCGCGCGACGACGACGACGCGCCGCCGTTCGATTGGTGATGCTGATTGGATCGAGATCGGATGTAGTCTTCCATGCGGCGAAGGGCTTCCATTTGTTTTTCCCAATTTCGCCCGCCGCCGGCGGCGGATGGTCGACTCGATGCGCAGGCAGTAGCGGCGCCACCTCGAATCGACGAAACGCTGGGCGACGGCGGCGCCGAATTTGAAAACTTAGCGAATCGACCGCCGCCGGCGACGGCGGCGTTGGCGCCGATTTCGACGTTGGGCCCGGGCGGCGGCGGGTCGACCTCCGTGGCCTCGTACGGCAGTAAGCTCGACGCCGCCATGGCGATACACTGAGAAGCTCGTTGATGCCGATCGACGACGTTGATCGGCGGCCGATAGCTCGGTCCGGGTTGATCGTCGGGCGGCGACGCCGACGCAGCGGTGGCTAGGTCGACGTTTTGCGCGGAAGACGCGTCGCCGGCGCCGCTAGAATCTTCAGTGACGACCAATTGGGGTATTTCGCCGACGATTATCGCCGGTATGGAGCGAGCGCGTTGAAGTTCGGCAACGTGCCGTTCGTGCGACTTGGGGGACGGCGGCGGATTCTGTTCGTCCAACGAACGCGACGAAATTAGTTTTTTTTGTCGCGGTGGTATTAGATTGCCCTGCGGCGGCACCCACGACGACGCGCCTCGACCGGCGCCAGCGCCCAACCTGGGCGACATCGACATCGACCGGTACGAGCCGCGTTCCGTCGTCGACAACGTTGCCGACCGTGACGGCTTGCTGAGTACGATCAACTTGTCGCCGACTTTGCACGCCGGATGCGACCATAGCTGCGGGGCGCTCAGATGGGCGTTGGCTATCGTGATTTCCTCCCAACGCCACGGCGCGCCGGCGGCGGCGTTGATCGTCAGTAGCCAAATGTCGCTGAAGATTAAATTCGGACCGCCGCATCCGCCGATGATTAAAATGTGTTCGTCGTCCAAAAGCACCTGAAAAAACAAATAATTCGTTCCTACCAGCAGTCGAACAAGCAAAATAAAATGCTAGACAAGGGATGGGCAAGTATAGACGAAAGACAACTATAGACGGCGGCAACTATAGCCAACGGGTGACTATAGACGACGGGGAGCTTATGATTCGTCAATTACAACCAATGGAGAACTACAGACACAGACAACTATCGTTAGTGGAAACTATAGTTAGTGAACAACTATGGACACTGGACAACTATAATTTCTATTAAACTATAGTCGCCGACCTGAGACTGTCCGTAGCGCGGCGACGGCTTCGACGTTGTCGTCGTCGGCGTGTGCCACTGGCAAGATTCAATGTCGAACACCCAAATTAAATTGCTACTGCCGGCGCCGTGCGACCCGCCGAAAACGATCATCCGCCCGTCGACGATCGACGACGAGTGTCCGGCGAGATGAGGCGCCGATCCGTCGTTGGCCACCTGCGTCCAAAAGTTGGCCCGCGGATCGTAAACGTGTAACTCGTTGTAGAACATCGCCGTCTGATGGATGGGATTCGGCGAGGATTTCGACCATCCGCCGTACAGCAGCAATTGGCCGCGGTATTCGACCATGGTCGCGCAAGCCTTCGGCGTCGGATACGTGCCCGTGGGCATGGGCCGCACCCATTCGCGCGCCGACAAATTGAACCGCCATAAGTCGTTGAACGTCGTATACGCCGCGGTACATCCGCCGAACACGAAAACGCATCCTGAAAAACAAAAAACGCGTCTAATGTTTCGAGCAGAAATGCAAAAATCTCGTCAAAACGCATGAAAAAGCGAAAGAAAATCAAAAATGCACGATTTTACGCATTACAAACAAAAATCGCGTCGTCTACGATCGCCTATCGGACAAATCGGCGCAACTTACCCAACGATGAATGGAAGCAAGCCGTGTGTGAGCAACGTTCGGTAATATTTATGTATTTTCCCGATTCCAACGGTTGAAACAAAAACCAATCGAACGCCGAGCAACGTAGAAGAAATTTTTGCAATCTTTCCATCGCTCCGCCGGCGACGCGGTGCCATAATTTGCTGACGAGCCGGCAATTTTGTAACTCGCCGTACGGCGATAAATGTAGAAAAATATATTCTAAAACGTCTTCGGGGATATCGTCGAAGCCTGGCGAATTTCCTGCGTCGGCCGACATCTTACCGAGCAAATTTCTGATTCAGAAGAAATTAAGAAATTTGTGTGCCGCTAAAACGCACCAAGCAATAAACTTAGGTATACCGCTACAGATCGACCTCATTACCTCAGATTGCCATTGGTCAGAAAACTAAAGTACATGCCGATTCGTCAATAGTAAAGCAAAGTTACCCACCCTTTGTAGCGGACGTTATAGTCTATTCACAATTGCAAACTCAAAAAGTTCACCGTACGAATGATTGCATGTACAGGAGAAAACTCACTTTTGAACCGCTTACACGTTACAATACGGTTCCTAAACGAGCTAAAGCAGTCTTAAAAGTAATACGCCAAACATGATTCGCACGTGCAAACGGTGATGTTTATACTTTTGCGGAATATTGTGTGTAAAGTACATATAAAATATTACTAGTTGAACAAGTGTTTCGTTGTCGGATTCTAACTTTGGCTCAGGCTTAGGCTTAGGATTAACTTAGCTCAGAGAAATTTCAAAAGGCTAAAGGTTTAGGCTTAGGCTTAGGTGAAACAGCCGGATCATATTTTTTGTTGATATAGTTAAAACACTACACCGGGAAAAGCAGTAACCGTATTAAGGGCAAAAATCGGTGCAAGACGAGCTCCGGCTATGCGCGAGTCCTCAAATCGCCAGCTTTTTATTTCGTTTTAAATTGATTCATATTTTGATAAAATAGGCATTTTTTTGCTGACACTTTTACTGCACGTTTTACGATTCAACGATGCAAAAATGAATTTTTCTGTTCCAGGACGCGTTTTTGTTACTTTTAAACAAATCATCACCGACTTGATTTATATTATATATTACTATCAATTGGTTTTTAAATGTTTTTTGTCAATTTAGTTTTGTCGAACCCTCCGTCCGCCGTCCTTCGCAATGAATTCGTTGATTCGAAATCCTGTCGTCCGACTTTGGTTTCCGAAAATTATAGCTTTTTCGCCGGTTTTGAGTAATTTTTCAATGTTTTCAAACGTCCGCCAAGATTTTAGCCGTTTTCCGTCGCCGGATTTCGCCCGTTTAAATTTTGAAGGACTCCCGCTCCGCTGCTTTTCGTTTATTCCTCGCCGTGCTTATCGAAACGACGAAAGCGAGCTGAGTATTCTTCACGACGTAAATTTGTATTTGAAAGTTTGCGAGCAAGTAAAAACGAAATCGACGAGCACCATTACGCCGTCGCAATTAGCCTACCTACCCTTCGCTTCAGTAAAACATCGCGAAGAAAAATATTTTGCAGATCATGTTTTGGAACCGTGGTTCGTTGTTCTCGAAAAGGCGTTTAAAAATGAACCGACTAGCTTTTATGGAAACAGCCTAGCGTCTACTCTTTACAACTTAAAAAACATAAATTCGTCAAGTCGAGGAGGCGTTGTTGGGCGCTTGAATTTGAGTGAAATCGAAATGATTGCTGATCATGCAGTGGATGATGTTAGGAGGGCCAGTTTTGAAGCAAAGTAAAGTCTTATTAATTAATTACCCGCCTGATAAATAAATCAGAACGTTTAGTGGTTAGGATTCTTATTGCTGTTATTCTTGCTTTTCAGTTCAGTAATTGTTTTTTTTATTTAGACATTTTTCTATGATACTTCATGGGCTCAAGGGCCTCATAGGTGCCTGCCCACCCGGAACTACTTTATCCGATCAATTGCAAACAAAGTTAGCTGACGCCTTCAGTATGTTATTTTCGACATATGGAAAAACTAACATTCAAAACGTTGGGAGCATTCTATTACGTGCTTCAAAACTTGGATTCATTAAAAATCCTCTCGAACAACTGAAAGATGTTGTACCAATTTGCCTGAAAGTATTAGGTGAAACAAAATTGGATAAAACTGAAGAGAGATTGGTTAACATACATCGAATTGGAGATTCGTTTTTATCTTTGAACTTTAATCCTGAACAGATGTTCTTTTTAACATTCTTCAAAGCTGTTGAAGCAGCTTATATTAATTTACACAATGAAAGATTATGCACGACTGCATTAAAAACGTGTTTGTTAATTGGATTGCAGTTCGATGAAATAGGATTTAAAAGTATCAGTGAATTTTGGAAACGTGAGATGAAACCTATGGTTCAGCATTTACATCGTACTGAAATCGATGAGTTATTAGGTGCTTGCTTGAAAAAGTTCAATGGTGATATCAGGGAAATTAAGCAAGTTTTATCAGACGATGTTTTCCAAAATCTTAGCAGTCGAACTGACAGTTTTTTAATCAATGAAACCAGTGGAAGAGAATTACTCTCGTATTCAAATATACCACTAGCTGCACAAGAGAAACGTGTTTCCATGGATAAAAACAGTTACTCGTATTACTGCAAGCAGCTGATCACTGAAGGTTCTCCTTCCATGTCAGCTTCTACCTTAAATAAGTTACCAAGTGCAGCTGATTACTTTCACGATGAAAATAATTTTGTGAATAATATTGCTATTAAATGGTGGAGTGCTATGGATCAGAAACTTCCTGAAGTTAAAGGATACCTGTCTGGTAATTCATTGTCTGCCTTACTAAAAATTAATGAAAGAGTTAATGGGAAACTGCGCGAACAGTTGTCAAATTTGGAAGTAAACCCTATTCAAATAATTGCCTTTTATGCTTTAAAAGATGTTAAAGATGAAAATTTTAGCCACTCGTAAGTTGTATAGTTGCAGAAATTTTTCTATTTGTAATGTTTGTTGTCTTTCAGATCTTTGAACCTAATTCTGAGTGCTATTTTAACCTTTTCAAAACGAGGTCAGATTTATCGCATTTTGCACGATGTGATATCCAACGGGTTAAATTTGTTCTTTGATCCAAATTATTTTTTCCAACGGAAACAAGCTGGTGAATGTCACCATCAAGTTGGTAACATTTTGTTTGGTGCTAAATGTTTGTTCATTCGTAAGCCTAGTGATGAATCTGTTAACATTATCATTGAATGTTGTGCGAAAAATTTCCATTTGCATTTGAATACAAACAATCGACGCTTTATGTTAGACCATCTGTTCAACATGTTACGAATTGCAGATGCATTTCTTCATTGGAAGATAAACGCCGATTTATATTATCCATCCTTCTGGAAATTTTATTTTGTTGAAATCCAATCCAAATTTTTCATGGCTGAAGGATATGTTGATTCGCGGATTTTTTTTCTTTTGTTAAGAAATGTACTCTTTGTTGTTTTGAAATTCAACAAAGAAAAAGAATTTCAACTGATCAAGCATTTCTGGCAGCGAGAAATGAAATCGCGCCTTCACCATTTCACGAACGATGAAATAAATGAAATTTTTATTTTGTCCATGGCGAATGGACTGTTTGATCATTTGATTAATATTGTATCCGAGCCAGTTTTAGATGAATTTGAACGTAGAGTTCCTTTTATTTATTAGTTTTTGTTAACTTTGAAAAATTTTTTGCTCGACTTGTTTCATCAATATTTATCGAAGATTTGTTGAATAACTAAAATTTTGAGAATGTTGTTGAAATTATAGAATTGTAGCTGATGTTGCGTGAAAATGTTTTTAGTAAAAATTTTGGGTGATTAGATCGAGCAGAACTCGTCATTGTCAACCACCACAGATTATCCAAATACGATAATTGCTCCTCGTCTATGTATCTGAATATGATGATGAATAAGATGATGGCTCGTCCTGTTTCTAACTCTAACTCACTAAATGCTAAACAACTATAGTGTGCATGTAGAAATATAATTCTTTCTGTAACTAAAGTTCTCAGCTATCAATCTTAACTATATAGTCTCGAGATTACTGGAGTCTCTGAACCATTATAGTTTATGAGCTCTTTAGTCATTGTCATTGACAAAAATTCCATAATTTTCATGAGAATCTAATTTGTAATTTGTCAGTCTATATCTTGAAATTTTTCTTGTTGTTTTTCAATTGAACTAGAAGATGACATGCAAATTGACCAGTTGAATCCGAGATGCCGCACCGTCTCATTCCAGTTAATCTTTGCAAACGGAGATTTGCCGCTCACTTGCTTCGTTGTGCTTGGATGTTTTTCAGGCGAGACGCCCGACGTCCAATAGCTGGCGGACATTAGCTAGACCGTGGAGCAACCCAGTGAGCACCCGACCCTTATCGTCCGACTCTCGCTCCGGTTCAGCCGTAGCAAGTAACATTTGTTTGCTCGGATCAGCCGCAGCCAGTACACGTTTCTAGTTTCAGGAAGAAAATGAAAATACGGGAGAAATTACAATGTCGAGCGAGTAATTTTTGTCCGAGTAAAACATGATGTCCAACTATAGTTCCTGAACGAATATAGTTGATGAACAACTACAGTTGCACTATATTCAGTGGATCACCGTATTTCCCGAAGAACTATAGTTATTGGACACGGACAACTATAGTTTAGACCAACTATAGGGTGCAGACGCTCAACAATGGTCGCCGACTCAACGTTAGTCATTGAAGAACTAAAGTTGCTGGAGAACTGTAGTCGATCGACCGACAACTACAGCGGACACACAGTAGTCTACTAGCAACTATAGTTATCGATATCTATAGTTAGTGACCGTCGACTGTAATTTGAGATGAGCGAAATTTTTGCTGACTTTTGTATTATTTGCTTGCCGAAATGAAAATTAAACTAGAACTATTTCGCCCTTGAGGAAATTTGCAAATAAATCTAAACAAAAAACAAAAAACAAAAATAAGGCAGTTAAAGCAAATTTCAGCACAATTTTTGTTTGAGAAATGACTAATCGAGTCAAAAATTGAGCGACATAAATAAAGGGTAACGTTGGAACGAGCGAAAAACATCACTGGACACTGACAAAACTTGATGGAACATCGACACGGAAGTGAGATGGATGCGCGTCAACTGTAGTGGACTATCCACAGGAAAGCTGAGTGCGCTGACTAGATATTGTTCAATGTAGTTTACGCGCGCAATTTTAAAATTTCAGTTCTAAATTCCAGCGATATATCACAGCTTGAAAGCATTTTTTAGATAGGTACCTAGACTCAATAACTTAAACGAGCGCCGCAACGCCTGGGCTGAGTTGCATCAAAGAATTAACCCATATACAGGTTTACAGTCTCCAAGTTTACTGGAAACCGAGTTGCATCAAATTTGTTACAAGTGGACCAATTTACAAGTTACAGGAACCAGTATACAGGCAACTGTGCAGTTGTAGTGGCGACTTCTACAAGTGACAGTTGCACCACAAATTGTAAGCTGTACTACAGGCAAAATCTACAGCCTAATTTTTACAGGACTGTGTCAGGTTAATAATGTTATTACAAGTTCTTTAATTTGTATTAATTCGAGTGGTAAAATGAATGTGTTCAGTGATAGTGATAGCGACGTTGATGAACAACTAGTTCCTCGTCTCGTTTGTCCTCATATAAATTTTGACTTAGAAAATATTGTTGATCGACTTCATTTCGATTCCAATGGAATTAATAAAATAATTGAAGAAATAGGTGGACTACTTCAACATGATTCGGATCGCAATTATGCTCTTTCACCAAAGGAACAATTGCTGATTTCTTTCAGATATTTAGCCTCGAATTCGTTCATGCAAGTCGTTGGTGATATTCATGGACCACATAAATCTACCATTTCGCGAACACTTCACTGTGTTATAACAGCCATCAATGATTTCTATTTTGATGATATCATTAAATTTCTGGCAAACATTGCATTAGTTGCGAACAACTTTTATCGAATTGCTGCGATGCCTTGTGGTATTGGTTGTGTCGATGGTACACATATACCAAATAAAACGCTGAATGTGAATGAACCTCAATTTATCAATAGAAAAAGTGTACATTCGCTAAACTGTATGATGGTTTGTGGGCCAGATTACAAATTTTATTATGTTAACTCAAAATGGCCCGGTTCTGTGAATGATTAGAGTTCTGAGAAATAATTCTCTTCAAAATATGTTCGAAAACGGTTGGAGACCAATAAATGGGTCTGTGTTACTCGGAGATTCTGGTTACCCAAACTTAGAATGGCTTATTACTCCACTGTTAAAACCCAATGGTGACATACCAACGCTGAGAAACGTTTCAACAAATCTCACAAAAAAACTAGTGGAATTATTGGACGTTCATTTGGAATTTTAAAAAAATGTTTTGCATGCTTACATTTTTTACAGTTTGATCCAGAATTTTTTGTGCAGAGATCGTGAAAGCATGTTACATCTTATGCAACCTTTTGGTCACTGTTGTTGAAGATGAAGATTTGTATGATGACAATGAGGATGAAGATGAAGGTGAATTAATTAGACAAGGTGAAAACAATGGAAACGCTCGTCGTCAAATTTTAATCAACACTTGTCGTCAATAAAGTTTTGCATGACAAGAACACCTTGTATTCAATCTTGCATGTAATCGGAAATGTCAAACCATTCGGAATATGTCATAGGTGGAGTAGCGCGCGATCGAGGAATAAAATCTTGCAAATCTGACACACTCGAATTAGCACTGTTTTCATAGAATTCAACTGGTTGACAGACTAAGCCGAGTTTTTTCAAGCAATCTAATGTCGAGTTGAGTATTTTGTTCATTCAAGGCACCGGTTCTCAAATCTAAAATGGCATTTTTATATTTATGTTTATGTTTCAAATATTTTAGTTGCGACTGCGCTTTTGTTTCAGTGTCGGATAGATCTTATTGTTCAACTCTTGCAGACTTCATTGATTTCTTGATGTCATAGTGGTAGCGGAAGTTCTTCCACCAAATATGATTTTTGACTGGATGGAGCAGCTAGTTCTTGCTGAACAAGAACGTCATCTTTAACAGTTGAATTTTTTTTCTTTCACATAGCTTTCTCTGACTGACAAGAGCCGGCGATTCTCTTCCGATAATGTCTAAAACTTTGTTGTCGACTTCAGTTAATTTCATATCCTTGCGAGGAGCAATTATTGTATTCGGATAATCTGTGGTGGATGACAATGACGAGTTCTGCTCGAGTCAAATCACCCAAAATTTTACTAACACATTTTCACGCAACGCATAATCAGCTACAATTCTATAATTTCAACAACATTCTCAAAATTTTAGTTATTCAACAAATCTTCTCGATACATATTGATGAAACAAGTCGAGCAAAAAATTTTTCAAAAGTTAACAAAAACTAATAAATAAAGGGAACTCTACGTTCAAATTCATCTAAAACTGGCTCGGATACAATATCAATCAAATAAATGCTCGAACAGTCCATTCGCCATGGACAAAATAAAAATTTCATTTATTTCATCGTTTGTGAAACGGAGAAGGCGCGATTTCATTTCTCGCTGCCAGAAATGCTTGGTCAGTTGAAATTCTTTTTCTTTGTTGAATTTCAAAACACCATCCCTATTTTGGAAGAAATTGCCTCATGACGTCCGTTGTTCTACCACCCTTGCCATTTTTAAATGTCATTGCTATCATCACTTTTATCTGTCGTAAAGTTCCCCTGTCATTGTATTTTATTCTGTTTTATGATTTTTGTCTTTTTGTGATTTTATCATTGCTGTACTTCTTTCTTAATTTATTTTTTCTTCTTATTGATCACTACTGGAAAATGGTTTTGTCGCCAATTGTAGTTTTACCATTAAAGGATTACAGATTACAGTGCGAACTATAGGAAACTATAGGGGGCGGAGCTACCCCTACTTCTTTTCAGGTGTATAGACCATTCAGGTGTGGTTTCGCCTTTTAAGTGACTGCCAGTGGTCACCAACAGAACATCAATTGCTCTTTTTGGTATTTACTGAAACAATGTATCATGCCTATTTCGATTTTTGTAATCTCACCTTTTCTTAGCTTTATAAATCAGCCGTGTTTACTTGATAGCATATGTTTGTTCTTACATGAATTCATGTATACAGTAGTTGTTTGATTTGCAACAGGAATTTTGCTTCGGTTTATCTTATACTCCTGCTTCATATTTTGTTCTCGTCCATAATTCATAATTCGTAATAAATTTGTTTCTGGTTACCATTCACTCCATTACAGTACAAGTTACCAAGCACTGGCACCACCAATTGCTCTGCAAAATACACGTCATGCAAAATACAGAAATGATAAAACAGAATAAAATACAATGACAGGGAAACCATATGAAGTGACAATAGCAACAACATTTAAAAATGGCATGCGTGGTAGAACAACGTATGTCATAAGGCAATTTCTCCCACCATAAAGTACTACGATATAAGTAAAACTGTTTAACATCAATTTTGTTCAAGGAACACAAGGTCGGCAAAGGTCGCCCCGGGAAGCAGCTCTGGTAGAACCAGTAGCTAGAGTAAAAAGCTCTTGCCAGAGGCAAAAACCTTGCTACAGATTACTCTGTGGTCAGCCCAGGGTAATCTATGGGGCTTCTCATTTTCGGACCATTCTTCATTTTACGAAATGGTCCATCGCGGTGCGTTTTATACACTTGTTAAGTATTCAACTATAGATCTATGCAAATTAGAAAATCGGCAAAGTTTTGCCGTTAGCGCAATGTGGCTTATCGATCATTGCAAAAAACGACAACAAATAGCGCTAAATTCGAATATTAGGCGCCCTTTTGGAAACAAAAAAATTGTCACAAGCTAATTTTTACTATTTTTTTATTGGTTGTCGTTCTAACCAATAGTCTGTTCAATTTAAAAATTTTTTCATGCAAATTTATTAGTTTAGCATCATCACGAGTACTTTTATTTTGATATTTATTATTTTAATTTCATCTATTAATTTCGCATTGATAAATTAACTGAAATTTTTAATGACTTTGATTATTTGTCACAACTTGATTGTGATTTAAAGTTTAGCACGTTTTACATCAAAGTATAATTTCAAAAACTGTACTTCCCTATTTTCTTAGGACTTCAGAACAATAACGTGATTTTATCTCTACAATGGTCTACCATTTCAATACCAATGGTAGACCATTGTAGAGATCTTGGCATAGAGTTGGGTTGCAAATTCGATTTGCACATCCTAAAAATAGTTGCAACTGCTATGCAAAGATCTCACCTAATTTTTAAATGTTTCCATTTAAAATCAAATTGTTTTCTACTTCTTGCATACCAAGTATACTGTACATCAGGCCGGTGTTAGAAACAGTCAGTCAAGTATGGTCTCCTCATTTGACATTCTTAATTGACAAAATCGAGGGCGTTTAAGCTTGTTTCACGAGCGGCCTGTCGGGTGTTGGTGGTCTGAGCTACGATCAGTGGTTGGTTACTTTGGTCTCGAAAGACTCAAAGTGCGCCACATTCACTTCGATCTTATTTATTGCTACAAATTGTTCATAACGCTATTTTATACTATGGATGATTATTTAATATGTGCGCCTGTATCGCCTGTGTCGCGTAAATCTAATTGTAATAAGCTATACCTTGTCAATAGCAAAAAGGATCATCTTAAATTCTTTGTTGTTGTTTAGAACGTCTTAGGGAAACAAATTACATCTTTACCAAATGTTTCCCGATTTAAAAATGCTATCTGTGTGTTTAATTTTTCGCACCAGTCTTAATCAGATTTTCTTCATCAAACGCCTTTCGTTGAACTGGACCGTATTCACAAATTTATCTGGACTGACAAGGGAATGGACCCGGGTTGTCTGCGAGCTAGAAAATTCGACTAGGTGGGTTGCGCAGGCAGGACAATAGATAGTACGAAAACGCACCTCATATGTGCTGCACGAGTTCGTGGTCAGAAAAGTGGCCAAAACCGGTGCTCATATTTGAATTCCCGCCTGTTGACAAGTGTCTGCTAGTGCGCGGTGTAGATATGTAAGCTCATCGATCAATCATTGTATTATTATTATTATCGATGATGATCGATAGTAGTAATAGTAATAGTAGTAGTATTGTAATAATATTATCATTATCAGTATTAAAAGAATTATATCAATTTCTCAGTGAAAAAGCGCTTCAACCAACTTTACAACTAATCGCGCTCTATATTGCTACCTTGCTATTTTGGCAGTCACTTTTCTGCCCACTGGAACATCTGCAGCACGTATGAGGTGCGTTTTTGTACTATCTATTGTCCTGCCAACACAACCCACCTAGTCGAATTTTCTAGCTCGCGGAGGACCCGGGTCTGTTCCCTTGTGAGTAAATTGCTATGGATCTAACCAACGGAATAGTAACCCGACAAAATTCCTTCCTCAATTGTTCACATTGGTGTTAGATTCTGGTTTTGATTGCTACATTAAGACCATGTACGGGCAAGGTGCTCGATGTTTATATTTTGTTATAATTGATGGCCCCATCAATCTATCTGCACATACAGAAATCCAAAATGACTGAAAAATACAAATATATGGCCACTATAGTGCAACAGTAACTATAGTCAAACAACTACTATAGTTCAACAATATAACTATAGTCCAGGACTTACTATAGTTCTACGACGACTATAGTTCAACCAGTCACTATAGTTCAAAGGCAACTATAGACCCCCGTAAGCATTTCAAATTTCGTTCTCAAGTATAACGTGTTTGCTTAGTGTGTTTACACGATTTCAAAATGAATAAACCGTTTGGCGCTTGAAAACCGTCGGCGCGCCGGAAAATTCTATAAAATTTTCAAAAAAAGGCAACTTTCCGCTCGATTTCATGCCAAAAAATGTTCGTTTAGTCGACTTTACGGGTAAATTCGCGTTTCAACTCGACGAAAGTCGTAAAAATCGTAAATTTACGCGTTTCGCGTTTCTGAAAACAAATTCTCGTCGTTTTTTCAGGAAATCCAGATTAAAAATTGAAGATTTTCGCCGTTTTCGGATTTATTTCGCAATTATTTGGTTGGCGCTTTACTAAAATGGCTAACAATAGTTGCAATTACGAGCTAGGCTCGTGCGCCCGGATAACGGTCTGCAGTAATCAGGGCGGCCGAAAATACATGGAGGATCGAGTCAACGTTCATTGCCAGAGGAAATCCAACGGTGATCTGGATTACATATATCTCGGCGTTTACGACGGCCACGGCGGATCGGACGCTAGCCACTACGCTAAAGAACACCTTAGGTTCGTTGGAAAAAATTCGTCACCTTTTTGCTTGTTTCTTGCACTTTTTGCTTACGTGACTATTTTTGCCAGTTTTGTTGATTTCTATGATTTTTCGTTAGTTTCCGTCGTTTTATCGCTTGGTTCCGTCATTTCATTACGTTTTTGAACCGATTTTTGTTTTTAGATATGCAATTACGGAACAAAAATGCTTTCATTCGGACGACGACGAAAGCATACTGAGAGCAATTAAGGACGGATTTCTACAGACTCATTACGAAATGTGGAAAACTTTCGGTTCGTTTTTTTGCTGGAATATTAAAATTTTTGCAGATTTTTTGTGTCAGTTTTGTCTCATACGATTTCAGAAAATTGGCCCAAGACTGCCTCGGGCTATCCGAGCACGTCCGGAACGACGGCGAGCATAGCCATAATTAAAAAAGGCAAAGTTTATTTCGGACACGTCGGCGATTCGGGAATCGTGTTAGGAAAGAAATTCGGTACGGTTAGCTACGTTGTCCAGACCGATTTTTTGTTTTGATGCTCTGGGCAATCTCTGGTCAAAAGCTTTGACGCTATCGGGCAATTTTTCTTCAGAAGATACGTCCGTCGACGGTACGATGATAACTGTCGACCATAAGCCCGATCATCCCGACGAGCTCAAGCGGATCGAGGAAATGGGCGGCGAAGTGATGAACAAGTCGGGGGTGATGAGGGTCGTGTGGACGAGGACTACTCGCGGTCATCAGGGTCCAGTCAGGAGGTCGACGTCCATCGAGAAAGTGCCGTTTTTGGCAGTGGCCAGAGCATTAGGTTTGCGGCAACTATAGAGCTTGTCAACTATAGACGCACATCAACTAGTCGCTTATCAACTTATCAACGAACTGTACAGTCGGTACTTTATTCTGACTGGCTCATTTTTTCAGGCGATCTTTGGTCGTACAATTCCGCCAGGGACGTTTTCGTCGTCAGCCCCGAACCGGACGTCGGCGTTCTAAAATTAGAACCGGACCACGTTTGTATTTTGCTCGGATCCGACGGACTGTGGAACGTAATCAAAGCTCAAAATTCTGTGGAAATCGTCAATTCGCACGAATGGCGCGAATTGCAAGATAAATCTTCGAACGTATGTCAGCCCGTGAAACTATAGTTGTACAGTGACTGTACTTCACTAGTGACTATAGTTGATTTTTGACGATAGTTACCCACTGACTATCCATAGTTTCCCTTTTATGACTATAGTTTCCCTTTTTTACTGGAAACAACATTAGCCAGTGCACGATTTTAGCTTCAAGTTATGCAATCGAACCACGCCCGTTGGATGGCCCGGCACGCGCTCCTACGTTGGGGCAACTTGCGCGCCGACAATATCAGCGTCATCGCCGTGCTGCTTGACGCGCCGCACACGTGCGCCGAGAAAATGTCCGGCGTCGTCGTCGACCATCCGCAATTAGACATCGACGCGACCCTCACCGAGTATCCGACGGCGTTGATCCGCGTGACGCCGACGACGACGCAAGTGGCGAAAACGAAGCCGGTCGAATTGGTCTACTTCGGCACGTCCGATCCGTCGGACAAAACAGTGGCGATGACCATCTACGGCGCCCGTAACGGTCTGACGTCGTGGACGTACCAACATCGCAATACGGCGTCGTCGTACCGCGGCCCCGGCTACAATTCGTACGGCGACGATCGGCCGGAAAATTGGTCCGTATTGAATTCGATCGTCGACCGTTTCCTATTGAAATCGTCGTCGCAACGTTGCCGCCAGGTACCGTATGAGACGAATTGGGATCAGAATATCTACCTGTCCGCTGTCGACGTCGATGATCACGAGAATCGTCTGTCGCCGATGAAGAAACAAAATTCCGGTTCGACGTCGCGCGTTATGTTGATGAACAACAAGCCGAATTTGCCGTCAACGCCGCCGAAAATCGGTCGCGATTTCGTCGCCAATGGTGCCGAAATGGAAACGTCGCAGTCGCCGACGACCGCGACAACGACGACGATGAACCTGCGAATCAATATCGTAACTACGCCGAAACGCCGATGCTTAATGGGCGGTGACGCGGACGACGACGGCTCGCTCACGTTCGGCGACGAGGAAAAATTAGCGCCGCCGCCGCCGCCATCGCTCGAATTGAAAAAGAACCCGTTGACGACGCCGTCCGCGCCCTACAGAAAGCGCCGCGGGCAAGCGACGTCATCGCCGGTGACGTGCGGCTATTACAATCTTCGTCGTTGCAGTCGAATCACGCGCTCGGGCGCCAAACTATCGCCGCCGTCGTCGGCGTCCAAATCGTTACCGCCGACCGTCGCCGCTGATCGAACGTCAACCGGTCATCGACGTCGGCGCAAATTTCGACGGTTCTCGTTGTTAGCCGCGACGATGGACGTCGACGGACAGTTGACCAGGCGCCGTCGGCTCACTGGCTCGTTGAGGAAAAACGTTTTTTTCGACGGTCAACGGCGTACGTCGCCGTACGGACTTCGCGATCGACCGTCGTCGGATAAACTAAAGCTTGCGACGGCCGGTCAACTGGCCGATGCTGATTTAATAATGAACGAATTGATATCCACTTTGAAGTCGACGCCGCCGCCGCTGAAAACTCGACGATCGACGATCGCCGCCGAAAAATTCGCGTTAGGCGTCGATGCAGCGACGGCTAGCGTCGCGCAAGCGACGAAAAAGCGTACGAAGCACGACGATTCGTTGTCGGTTTCGTTCGCTAAACGGCTGAAGATTTTCGTCGACGCCGGCCTAACGAGATTTCGTCGAACCGACAACTAGATCCAGATTTGAATTCGGATTCGATTAATTTTTTGTTTTATTCGGATTTGAAATGCGTACATTCTCGTTTTTTTCTTCGTTCGTCCATTTTTCGAACTAGGAAATTGATTTTTTTTTCTTTCACGATTTTGTAACACTTTTTTGTTTTTAAATTTAGTTTTTTTACCAAATTGGAACTTTATTGGGTACGTTTCGCCGTCGGTCGGACAGAAATTTTGTTTTTTTTTCTCCAAATTTTAAAAGATTAGCTCAATTAATTATTATTTAATTATTATTTAATTTTACAATAACAGCAACTGAACGACAACGTAATTTTTGTTTTTAAATATTTAAAACGCGATGAATTTTGTATAATGGATGAAATAATTGTATGTTTTTGACGTTTGATTATATTAAACAAAAAAGCAAAAAAATCAACGGAAAAGATAACTAAACGGGCAAAAAATGCGATCAACGAAAACAACGACTTTAAATCGAAACACCTTGCGGAATCAGGCTTTTGTCCATAAAACGACGTTTAGCGAAGCACAACCACCACTAAACAAACAAAATTCAAACTTGTCCAGTAACTATAGTTGTCCAATGACTTATTGTTGTCAGTGATTGTAGTTGTCGAGCAACTATAGTTGTCCAAGATCTTAATAGTTGACCATAAACTATAGAGCTCAATTGCCTTAAATGTAATTGTCCAACAACTATAGTGCACCAGCGACTACAGTTGTCAACGAACTACAATGGTTTATTGACTACAGTTGACCTACTTTCGAAGGCTTATCGGTAGTTGGATCATACACCTTTTCGCACAAACGCATACTCAATTCTTGTCGGATTTGTTGCAAGTAAGCTCGCATAATTTCTACAAAAATGAACCAAATTTGAATAAGAGATTTTATCCTGATATAAACAGTTTTATTGTTTGTACCATCTTCGGCTTTATTGGCGGGAGCTTTGAATAAGGCGTTCATCGGAAATCCTTGTTCGCCGGGAATTGGAATGCTTTGGCTGAGCGAAAAAGTGGTCAAATCTTTAACGCCGGCGGTTTTATTCGGGCACTGAAATATACCCAAATTCAGGTTCGGTTTCAAGATTCGAAAAGATTCGCAATTTTATACTTTTTGCAATCGTTTCAGGCATTCAACTATGTACAACGTCAAATAGATCAAAGTTCTGTCGGACGGACCCTAAAATGAACGAAATTTTGTTTTATCGAGTACAAAATCGTTTCTATAGTTCAATGGCAACTATAGTCGAGTGGAAACTATAGTCAAATGCTAACTATAGTTCACCGGCAACTGTAGGCAAATTGCAACCATAGTCCAACGAAAAAACAAATTTTCTTACTTTAATTTCGTAATTACGGAAAAATATGTTGGCTTTGAAATAAAATAAAGCTTCTTCGATAATGTCTTCGCCGGCTAAAAAATAAACGAGCTCGAATTAAAGTCTCGAAAACAAGCCGCGGATTATTAAAAAATACTTTGCTCTTTCGGCGCCGGTCCTTTGAAACTGGTTTTCACTGGCAACAATGCCATATTGCCGATCAATTGCGGCGGAGTGGCGAATTGAGAATGATAAGCCTGCAAAAAATCGTGAAATCAATTTCGACACGGATAAAATTAAATTTCGGACACTTACGGGCATTTTCAAAGCATAAAATTTGTTTTCGAAATGATTGTTGAAATTGTCCGAAATTGAATTGAAAGTCTGAATTGAAAAAAAAAATTGTCCGATTTTTATGAATCATAGCGCAAAATTCATTTTGGATTGAAGTAGACATGTATAAACTTGATAATCAAAAGTATTGTATTGACTGTGTGGACATGTACACTGACTGTCTGTCTAGACCTCGACACTAATTGTCTGCCTGGACACCGATCATCTGTCTAGACAACGACTGTCTATGTAGACAATGTCTATACATGGCTGCCTGTCTGGACACCGATGCCTGTCTCGCCACTGTCTGAACACCGTCTAGACACTGTCTGGACAGACACCGACCGACTGTCTGTCTACTGTAGTCACTGTCTAGACACTGTCAAGACACTGAGGATGGCCGTAATAAAATTGTATAACTAATGGTAAAAAGTGTAAAAAATTTTGAAAATCATACAATACGTTGAAATAACATGAAAACAAAAACAAAACAAACGTCATTGAAAAGCCACGGAGACAATGTAAATTTCATTCTACTTAGGTTTTTTATTTTTGGTATTTTTATTTTTATTTTTTGCACTGCTTGCATCTGTAGTCTTCTGGTGATCTTCAACACGAAGTTAATTTAAAAACCGATAAAATCGATCGACCGAGTGGATCAATCAGTTGTGGCGAACGGCAAGATCAGCGATTCGTTTATAAAAAGAAGAAAAATCGAATTTTACGATCGAGTTACATTTCCGACGACATTACGTTAGATTGCGAACCCGTTTCGTGCGACGGCCAGTGCGCTTTAATGTCGTGGGGATTCTGTGAATTCCGCACTGGAGACGAATTGGCGAGCCCTTCCAATTCGCGAAACGAACTAACAAGCGCTTCCAATTCCTGCAGTGTGGTTGGTTTAAACGCTTCGAAATCGTTTTCAGTTTCATCCAGATTGGAATTTATAGCCGATGGTTGGCGAGTTTGAAAAATATATTTAGCGGCGTTCGCCTGCTGTCGCTTGAAGAAACGTAATCGAATCCAATTGATCAAGATGGCCAGCAAATATAAACTGTGCAACATTAAGGCATAACCGTGATAAGCTAAGTATTCGTGCTCGTGAATCACTTCGGACGAACATTTGATTATATAATATGGTAAAACTACCTTCCGGCAAAATTGATTTCGTATCGAAAACAGATACAAACCCTGAGCGATTAACAACATCCGATAGCCGTAGGGAATTACACCTATGACTTTGTAGAGAAGATCTTCGCGTCGTAGCCAAAATTGACCCTCTGGGTATAGCTCTCTGTCATCTACCGAGTTGTTGTCGCCTTTGGTCAAATATTTAACAGATCCGTTTCGATTCATGTGAACATTCATTACCCGATGAACTTTTATCATCATTTGTTGATCGTTATCTATTAGCGATAAAACTATCTCGCCGGCTTTGATGGGTTCGTGTTCGTTATACCACGTTATCAATAGTAGATCCCCTTCGTACAGCGTCGGCTCCATGTCAACGTTGCGCATGATAGAAAAGGGCACAGGTGAACTGAATATAAGCATCACAGCCATTTTTATCATAAGCAGTGATAAAAATTGCAGGCAGAAATACAAACCGTTGTAGAATCCTCGTCGACTCATTTCGATATCGTGATCCTAAACAGGATAATCTCAAACACGAATGTTGCTCGTAGAGTGTCACCAAGTTGCCGAACAGCGCAAAGACGCATACGCTATGTTGTTATTTCGAATAACTGATAAGAAGAGAAAATGCGCTTTTACGCGTCATTGATAACTTGTTTTTGAACGCTACTCTGGCTTACCTTAGAATGACTGAGAAAGTTAATGACGAAACATCACAGCCGCTAGTTGCTCGCTTGAACATCACAGATTACAAATAATGGAACGTCCCGCGACTAACAAGGGAACGTTTTGAGGTGCTAAATCAGTTATGAAATGTGGCTGTGCACATGTTGTAGACATACTGATAGGTAGT
>JAQGBA010000772.1:0-24327 GCA_034698125.1 Prionchulus punctatus
TCATTTCAACCAATTTGGAACACTTTTAGGGGGCGCCTGTTTCATATTTCGAAAATTGAAGAATAAGGACCACCCTAGTCATCACCATGTAAAACAATAGATGATTCCTTTCGAGAAGTTTAATAAATCAAACAAAAGATGTGTCACTGCCGAAAGTATAATGAATCACCAAAGTATACGAATGAGTCACTCTCCAAGGTGGGTCATGAGTCACTGTGGATAGCTTGCATGAGTCACCAGACAAGTACATGGATGAGTTGATGGATGAGTCACCATCTAAGTAGAAGGACGAGTCACTGTCTAAATAGATGGATGAGTCACTGTCTAAGTAGACGGATGAGTCACGATGGAAGGAGGTGGATGCGCCACCACCAAAGAAAACGGATGAGTCACTATCTGAGTAGGTAAAAGAGTCATAATCTAAGTTAGCGGATGAATCACTACCTAAGGTAAGAGATGAGTCACTATGTACTTTGATAAGTCACCATCTAAATAGGTTGATGAATAACTGTATAAGAGATTGATGAGTCATGACTGATGTTTGGATGAATCACCATCTCTGCAATATGAATGAGCCACTGTCTACTGGTCTCTTCTCATCAGTCAAGTATACTTTCTAAGGAGAAAGAAATTTCCCGCTAGTATGCGACGCCTAACCACTTCGTTGAACGCTTCGTGCCTGCCCAGCGCGAATAATTTATTCAAAGACAAATCTTCTTCCGCTCGATATCCTAAAACGTATTCGAATTCGTTTTCGTGATTCAGAATCTTTCAGGTATCATTACCGTATTTCAATCCATCGTATCGAGCCATATTCGAAGAGATTTCAGATTCGCCCAACACGTGATAGCAAACAATGCTGAATCTTGTGTGCGGTAGCGAAACCGTATTCAGATTGCAGCCGCCCTGCGATTCCAATAGGCCGGCGATCTTCATCCACCAGTCGACGACGTATTTGGACAAGTTATCAACGTAGTATTCCTATTCGCAAACCAATGACCAACTATCGTTGCTATAGTCGCAATCAACTATAGTCCCATATGAACTATAGTCTCGGGTGAACTATAGTGAAAGACTATTACCTGAGGAAGTCCTATCACTAGACCTCTCAAGTCAGGAGGAGATTCCACAGGACTGAATGACTCATCCGGCCTTTGAATCGAAGTGGAATCATTGGGATCAATGCCTGCCGTTATATCTATGAAAAGCCAGCGGATGTCACATATCCCCTTTATCCCCGGGATATTGAGTTGTACCTAAGGCAAGAGCAGCATCATCCACGGTCCTTGCGAATATGCCGGGAACGTCCAGTGAATTGGTCAACGGTATGAGACCGTGGCGCGGCAGCAGACCGTATGTGGGTTTGAGCCCGACAACGCCGCAGAATGAAGCAGGATTTCTCGTTGATCCGCCGGTGTCCGAGCCCAAAGCACTGCAAAAGCCGACAGTTATTGGCACTGGATAGCTGACCATCGTGCTTACATTCGAACCAATCCTGCAGCCACAGCTGCAGCACTTCCTCCCGAACTGCCACCCGCTAAATGCCAATCTTGTTCTAATCTCGAATCCAAATCTAATTTGTCCTTCCACAGTTTCAACGTCCAAGGATTCTTCACTGGTCCAAAGTAACTTTCAGTGCTACTGGCCCTGAATGTCCAAAAAGTCCTGCCGAAGAATTTTTCTCATGAAGTATCGTGCTTGCTTACCCCATGCAAAACTCATCCAAATTTGTTTTACCGAGCAAAACTGCTCCACTGTCTAGCATCCTTTGAACTACGGTCGCCGTGTACGGAGGCTTATAATCGGATAGCATGCGCGATCCGCAGGTTGTCAATATATCTTTTGTATTGAAACAATCCTTTACTGCTATCAACTCGTTCGCCAAAGGGCCTATAGTTAATAATTTCAATAAACTATAGTTCATTGTACATGCTCAGTGTGCAATAATTCGGTACCTTGCAACTTCAGGTCGTTGCTGCGCAACTTTTGATCGTTGCTATGCAACTGTTTGTCAATGCTATGCACCTATAGGTCGTTTTTATGCAACATGGGCCGTTGCTATGCAACTGTAGTTCGTTACTAGGCAACTATGGCTCGTTGCTGCGCAACAATAGGACTAGTGATAAATAAACAAACCTGATCCATGTTTCGATTTCTTCAACTGAGCTTCGCTGAGCGCATTGTCGAAATTGTCAGTGATGAAAATGTTCAAGCGTTTCAGCCTCTTGGCAATATCAACTGCAGTTTCAACTTTGTGAGCAAAATTCATCGTAGTCTGTACAGAAAGTTTGTTTTTCTATAACACTTTCTGGCAATGTTTTAACTTTAAATGAAAAATGGCTGTAAATAACAAGATAAGTGAAGGAATTCTGCTTGAATATCAAAGTTTGAAACAAATTTTCGATACAGATTAATTGAACGTAAAACAATATACATTTCCAATAAAATTTTATTCCTTTTCAATAGAAAACAGCAGTGAAAATGAAACAAATCACAACGCAACGTGTGCAAAAAAAATCTTTGGTATCAAGTGAAAAATACAGTGTGTTCAAAAAGTTTGTTCCCCTCCTTTCAATAGCAAAATTTATTCTAGAGAAAAGATAAACGAATGAAATATATACCATTCGATTCAGCAGAAAAAGAACTTTAAAACCATTTATCATATGTGTCATTAATATTTTGTGCTACCACCATTAGCCTCTGAACCGCTTGGAGACGATGTGGTACACTAAAAATTAATCTTTGAATTTCCTCCAAAGTGAAATTATCCCATTCCCGCTGGACTGCTTGCCACAACTCATCTCTGCTTTGGATGTTTTGAATGTAAACCCTCTTCTTTAGCTCACCCCAGACATTTTCAATTGGGTTTAAATCGGGGGACTGGGCGGGCCAACCAAACAGGACACTGATCTTCAATTGTTTTAGGTAGGCTAAGGTGGATTTTGCATGGTGGCATGGTGCTCTATCCTGCATAAATACCCGTCGAATTCGCTTTGGCCATAAAGCTTTGATGTCAGGCAATGCTTGAGTGATGATATCTTGATATCTCTGCGCATTGAGTTTTATTCCTTGCGCAATTGGTATGAGAGGTGTTTTTCCATACCAAGAAACACCACCCCATACCATAATTTTTGGTGGAAATTTTACACTGGGCCAAACAGGGTGTACCTCAGCAGATGTTATCCAGATTTTCTGAGGTAGCCCACATGCCACAAATGGGCTTTCATCGGTAAAAAGAGTTCGTTTCCAGTAATCAGCAGGCCATTTATTGGATGCAAACTGCAATCACTTCACTTTTTGAGCTTCTGTTAAAAGAAGCTTGAGCTGCTCACGAACAGCACAAAGCTGGTGTTTTTTGCAGTGTTGTATACTGTACCAGAGGATATATCAATGCCTTGATCAGATTTAAGCTTTCGTTTGGCTTTTCTGATTGACTTGCTGGCACGATTAAGTAACGTATCAACCACAAGTTGTTCCTGTTGCAGTGATAACTTCTTTGGACGTCCACTGCGAGGTCGATCATGTAGGGATTCCATCAGTCAGGATCTTTGGCTCCACTTCTTTACCCAATGAATTGTTTTATTCAAAATTTGGGCCACTTCCTTCACTGAATGACCGTGCTCGCGCAAAATAACAGCTTGACCATGTGCAAGCACACACTGTTCAGACATTCTGATTAGCAAATAATAAGATAAAAAAAATTTCTTTTTTTTTAACTTTCTATATACTAAATTTCCTTCTCTATCTTCACCTTCTAGAAATTTTACTCTCTGATAGGCTGTAAACCAGTTATGGGCTTATTTAGAGAGGGGAACGAACTTTTTGAACACACTGTACAATGGGATCAAAAGGCGAGCTGCGTCTCACGCATTTGGCGCCAAATACAAATTCAAATTAATCTTGGTCCGAAGATGAAGACGCTCCTAACTGTTCCAACATTTTTTCTTCATCGCCGACTACCGACCCGAAGGTCTCTCCCAGTTGCCATACTTTTATCACCGCTTCAGAATCCCCCGCGGCTACAAACTGAGGTCTGGCGGGGTTCATGGCTACGGCCGTTAGCGCGCTCGTATTTGAACCTTCGATCCATACTGAAGGTTTCTGTGTAGATAAGCTAAGATCTACAACAGCGAGTTTGCCGGAGGCAGTCGCGCAAGCAAAAACAGTCGGCCTGACTAACGACCACGATACACCGAACACTGCTCCAGAATTCAAATCCAGATCCAAAAGAGGTTCGGCTTTCAGCAGGTCCCTTATGCAGACGGTGCCGTCGGCGCTGCAAGTCGCAAACTTGCGATCGCCGAACGGTGAGCCAGCCGCCTGATACACCGGACCAGTGTGGCACTTCAACGACAGGACCACCGGATCGAATACTGGTACATCAGACCCCGGCACGACCATGTTGCCGGCCACTGGATTGTGGCTTTTGAGATTACAGTAGAAAACGGCGCCGGTCTCAGTAGTGGCCATGAACCTTTCTTCTTCTTTACGTTGGAGTTGCACGCAACTGATGCCGGTTTCGCGATTAGTGCTGGTCACCCTGCCCCTCAACGACCACGGCAAGTTACCGACCGACACTTGAAAGCAGGACACTACCTGCAGGTTTTGATCCCTGGTCGGCATTGCCCATACGACTATGCGTCCGTCGGAGCCACCAGTAATTAATTTCGGCTGGGTCGCGTCAGCGCCGAACCAATTAATGGCGGTCACCGACTGCTGACTGCCGCTCATACCGTGCGCCACATTCTCGCCTTGTTCTTCGGCCAGCGACCATACGGCTACTTCGCCAGTGTAGCTGCCCGCGGCCAGCAGCGAAGGATTCGACGGATGAAAAGCTATGCAAGTGCAGCACGAGGTCATCTCCGTCGACCAATGCGCTTTGTTAGGGTTCACGACCCTCCTCTCCACATTCCACACGCACAACCAACCATGGTGGGCGCACCTGCAAGCAAGCCTTTTAATGACATCGTCATCTATACTGGAGTGTGTCTGGTCGGTGCATTGTCAAGACTGGAGTATCGTCCCTGTCTAGGCTTTAGATTTGGCTTCATTTTCTACTTAACAGTGACGTCACTGTTATGACTTTCAGCGACTTCATTGTTTACTTTTAGTGACCACACTGTCTAGACTTTAAGTGACGTCATGACCTAGACGTAGCGAAGTTAATGTCAGGACTAAGAACAATGCCAGTGTCTGGACTTAAGGTAATGCCGCTGTCTAGACTAAGTGTGACGCCACTGTCTTACCTTAGCGCGGCATCACCATCTAGACTTACAGTATACCTCATTGTCTAGACTTTTTGATCCACCATCTAGACTTTGATTGACATTATGGCCGTGACTTAACGAAGTTATCGCCTAGACTAAGAATAACACTCCGTCTAGACTAAGATGATGCTGCTGTCTGGAATTACACTGACACTGCTGTCTAGACGTACAATAACGTCACTGTCTAGACTTGGGTTACATTTTCTTTTCGTGACATCACATGCTAATTACCAGTCTTCGTGTGCTGCATAACCGAAGGCTGCAGCCAATGATGTACCGCTTGCGTTCCAAACTACAGCATTCGTTTGAATACCCTTCGGCACATCTGTGTGTTTCAGCGTTTGGTTCAAGTTGACCTGAGCATCGAATTCGTTAATGGTCGAATGGTACGCGTTGAAGAGTGACACTTGTCGGCGATTCTGTTCAAGCGTTTTCATGATCGTAGGCTCGACGCTTTTCAAGAACGCCCCCACCTTAACCCAATCGACGGTCACATCGTCAGCTCCATTGTCCGAGCCGGACCATCCATATGAATCTGTTTGTATGGATTTCGACTCGGATTCGCCGGCTTGAGCTTCGCCGTCGGACGATTTCGTGGGCTTAGTTTGAACGCCTACGGCGGCGACCTGTCTCGTTTTTTGCCAAGTCGATTTCAAGACAACTGGAACTGGAACATGGTCTTCAAACATGACTAAACAAAGCCATAGATGGATGAGTCACTGTCGAAGTAGATTGACGAGTCACCATGTAAGAAGAATGATGAGTCATCATCTAATCAGATGGATGAGTCACTGGCTAAGGAAGTGAATGAGTCACTAAGAAGATGGGTGAGTGACGATCTATAAAGATAGATGAGCCACAATTCAGATCGATGGGGATGAGATCTTAGTAGATGGATGAGTCAACGTCAAGCAGATGAATGAGTAAAATAGAGAAAACCACTTCCAGTGGGTGCAAATTGCTTGAATGTTCGCGAAAGTAATCTGGAAAAACAAGAAACACGTCAGAAAACCTTTATTTATCAGATAAAATGCGAAAACTAACGAAAAATTCCCTCGAATATGCGCAAAAAGTACAATGAATCGCGTTAATCTTCAGCTTTTTCGCCCGGAGGACCGCACGGTTGAATCATTTTTTGCAGGAAAACGAATTTCATTCGACTACGCGACTCGTTTTCGGCGATGGACATAAAACTGAGTAAATCCTGATGGCCCATGTAAGCGGCGAACGAATCTCGATGTTGATTCGTCGCCCATTCCCATCGAGAAGTATCCGCGTGGCCGGTGCCTGAAAACGAGCGAAAACAACAAATTTATCGACTTAAATTTTCGCTTTGCGAGTAAAAATCGAAAACTTACCGATATATTTCGATTGTAAATGTTCCAATTGGCTGTGAATATTGTATCGATCGCCCATTTTTTCGTAAACAATAAAATTTGCTCAACAGTTTGTTAATTTCAAAATAAAATCGTTCGGAGAAATGTTTATTTGTTGCTACAACAATTTTGACTGTTTCTATGACAACAGAAGACGTTTTGCAATAAGTCACGTCATACCTAGGCGCTACAGCAAGATTTTGAAGGTGAAACTCAAAATAACTATCGAAGAATAATATCAACATTTCAACATTTTTATTAAATGGCTAGCTACGAAAAGAACAAAAAAACAGCTAAAACTTAGAATAAACTACAACAAAAAGAAAACAAAAATCATGTAGGAAAAGCTTTCGTATGTCGACCAGTGGCCACCAGAGAATTGTCTTTTTTATTTCTAATGTCCACTTGAGCGAACCCCAATCGTTTGCCAGCTTGAAGAACTATAGCGTCTATGATTACAGTTTCGCCTGATTTCGCTGGTCGCAAATACCTTAAAAAATAAATAAGCCCGTTAAATTTGCTCGAAAAAGCATCGAAAAGCAAAAATTTCTGCTTGAAAATGCTTGTAAACATATTGGAAAGTTTATGAATGCCTTACAATAATAAAAAACGGTTAGTTTCGCAAACTTGCTCGGAAACGTGCTGGAAAAACAAGAAAAGGGTCTTACGAAACGTTCAAATCGACGCTGACGCCGAGTTGACCTCGTTCGTGGGAGAGAAAAGCGGCCGTGGAAATCAGATCAACTAAGGTAGCGGTCAAGCCTCCGTGCAATGTGCCCATGGGATTTTCATGTTCTTCTTCTACAGTAAGCTCGCACACGCAACGACCTGCGCCGCCGTCCACCAATTTGCACTGTAAAAAATGATTTTTTGCCAGAAAATGCACTGGCCAGTGCAGTGAATTTGTTTTTATCGCAACGAAACGGGCGTTTCGCTTACTTTGCTCGCAACTTGATTGAAATTCTTCATCGTTGCCATACGGCTAAAGAACATTTTCAAAACGTCCATTTTTACAGCAAAATTTTGAAAGTTTCGAAAAATCGCTCGAAAACGGGCAAATTTCGATCGAAAAGTGTATTCAGATTGAGCAAAAACAGCAAAAAATCGAATGTTTCAGAAAATCGCTAGAAAGAGAACAAAAATCAAACACAACGTGTTTTAAATCATTATGATTGCGTTCTAATTTTGATTTTTAATTTTATTTGTAACAAAAAACAAAATATGTTCAAAAACACGATAAAAAAAATGAGCCAGTGCCGCGAAAGCTGAATGAAAAACAAAAAAAACGCTCGGGCGAGTGCATTTCCGAGCAAAATAATGACGAAAGACCAATTTTTAATTGACGACGGGTTCATCGTCGGTTTATTAACAGAACGTCGACCGGCTCGTCGGTTGTCTAGGCGCAAAATTTGTTTGCTTTCGGCGCCTTCGTACACGAAATGACGACGACGACTGGAAAAAAATGTATTATTTCCGAGTGCAAAGAAAATTCTCGAGCTCGTCGGCCGTTCGATTTAGCAAAGCCGCGGCTTCTCGATATCCGATAATTAAATGTCGCAGCGCCGAGGCGTCCACCTGATTCAAGGCGCCAATTAAATTCTCCTTGCTTTTGCCCGCCTGAGAATCGGATACCGCCAGATTTCGCTGCAAGTCGGACGCAGCCGATTGATAGGCGAAATGCGAATCGGCGAGAAATCCCGCTGATCCGGGATCCGCCGAGAATAATCCCGCGTAAGGATGGGCCAGAGCCGTTAATCCCTGCAAGTAGGAACTCGCCGGGAACGTCTGGTAGGCTTGGCGAAGCGATGCGGCTGCGTCGGTGGGCGGCGACGATTTGGCATCCTCGAAAACAAAAAAAGTGCACTGGACACGATGAAAACGAGCAACATATGGCAACACGCTAAAAAATGAGCGAAAGCGCATTAACCAGCGCACGTTTCGCTACCTTTTTGGGCTTTTTCACGTCCAAATCGAGTCCGGCGTCCGTCGTTTGGTCCTGGTCAACGGCTTGATTCGCGTTTGCAGTCTTTCGGCTGCCACCGGCAGATTTCTGATGACTTCGCTTTTCGGATCTCGTCGAAGTCGACGGACCGCCGCCGGCGGTGACCGACTTATGAGCCGCGGGTGCGGTCGTCGAACAGTCCTCCGCTTCCGCAGTGGTCGCGACGCAGTCGGGCGACGATTTACCTCCGTTGACAGTTCGACTTCCGGTCGAGTCTGGGATTTTGCCCGATTCAGTCGCGGAACCGTTGTTATCGGCGCCGCTCATGGTCGCTAGCGAGCAAATAAATGAAAACGGCTAGCAACGAATCGAGCAAATACTGAGAACTTTCGACCCTTATTAAATTTCTCCTCGAGTCGACTATAGGCCCTCCTCATCTATAGTTCCTCCGATCGAGTCAACTATAGTGATAGACTCCGCGTACCCTAAGAGGTAAACGAGGTCCAGGTGAAGCTTCGAAAATGAGGTACGGACGAAAAATTATTATTTTTCGCTGCGGACGAGTTTCTAGCCTTAGCAAGCAAAATTTTTAGCTAGCTAGCGCCAGCAGCCGGTTGTCACTAGCAACAAGCGAATTTCTTCGACTCTCCTCCGTCGATTTGGTCGCATCCATTAAAACGTTCGGGTCGCGCGAGATTGAACGATTTGTTTTACGGGCGACGGACGACGGAGAAAAAGAGAATGAGAAAATGTACACATCGTACAAGCTAGAATGCTTCGAGCTTCTTCTCTCTTTTTCTCGCTCGCTCACTGTTCCAACAAAACTCTTTCTCCATGAATGCTCGTCGGCCGTTCTTTCGAAAGGAAACGCTAGCAACTATTATAGAGTGCCGTCACTATATAGTTTACAGAGCTAGTCGGCTGAATTTGCTGGCTTCGAGCGTTTTTTTACCTTGATTTCGCTTGCGGAGAAGTGAAAGTCGTCGAAATGATGAAACGTGTGCATTGTCAAGTGGCCCGGTCGTAGACAGTGACTCATCCGTTGACTTAAACAGTGATTCATCAGTACGCTTAGACAGTAACTAATCACTGACAGTGACTAATCAGTCTACTTAAGCAGTGACTCGCCATTCCACTTAGACAATGACGCATCATCGACAGTGACTCATAGATCCACTTAGGCAATGACTCGACTCATCAGTCCACTTAGGCAGTGTATCGACTCATTAGTCCACTTAGGCAACGACTTTTTGATCGCCCCTCGTAAACAGCATGACTCATCTATAGTCGTCGAATTTTACTTTTAATATCTACAGAAAAAACTCTGAATCGAAAATAAACCAAGGAAAACTAATATCTAGACGCGAAATTCATGGCCTTTTTCCTCGGCCTTTCCTTCCTTTAAATTTGTTTGCGCTAAGATTTTCTTCACGTTCGGCTTTCTCTCGCGCCTCTCTCTGGGCCTTGGTCTCTTTCGGTTCGGAGGATCTGGAGCTGGCTGAAAATCACCACGTCGTACTGCGGTCGCGCTTCGCAGTCTACAGTCTACTTACATTTCGGCGGCGGTTTATCCGGCGATCCGAAAAAACGTAATCCGGCGAGGGATATTTGCTTTTGAAGTAAACATCCCGATCGACGAATCAAGCTCATCGCGTGTCGCGCTGTTAAGTAGACTGTAGATGTGAAAAACCTAAGCATCAATCTTCGCGGAAAGACAGGAAAAATGTGTGAAACACATTTCTGCAGGGAACAACGAAAAATCCGACGGAAATTTTGTTTTATTTTCGTCGAAACGATACAAAACGCAGGGATGAGATAAAAACAAATCGGATTAAGATTAAAGTAATCCTTGACGCCGCAGATCTTCGTACGTTTTTTTATTGACGACGTTGCCCTGCGTATCTTCGTATTCTTCCTCGATTTCCGGCTTGAACCGTTCGATTTCTTTTTGATCTCGAAGCCTCGCCCAAACTAGAAAAATTCAATTATAGTCTCGCGACAACTAGACATCTATAGTCTCCTATCAACTATAATATCTGAACGACTACAGATTCACTTACGTTCCATCGCGTCGGCGATTTTAACGATATTCGCGAAGTGCGCCGTGTTCGGTATGCCTAAGCATCGCATGCCGTGCGCGTGACGCCATTCCTTGAGAGAAAACGAACGAAAAAACACAAAATAATCGTCTCGCCGAGCGACGAATCGCGAACTTTCGTGAAACGTACCGAAAAATGGCGTTGAAACGCTTTTGGACCTTTGTACACTTGATTGCCGCATATTTCGCACGGGTAATTGATGTTCAGGCCGTGCAATTTGTACAACCAATACGGTATCGGCTTGCCGTCCCAGCCTAGGGGCAAATTTTTAGGATTGTATGGGATATCGTTATCGTCCTCGTCATCGGACGGCGGCGGCGGCAGGTCCTCCTCTTCGTCGTCCTTCTCGCCGGGGCCTCGGGCCTGTTTCCGTTCGACGTTTTCCTTAGTGGCGCCTCTTTGCTCCTGAAAAACAAAAAATCTGTCGTCTATACGGTTGAAACGAGTCGAAAGTAATTCGAGAACTATAATTGATCGAGGACTATAGTTAATGGACAACTATAGTTGCCGGCCTTACGCTCAATAGTTCAACGATATGATAGATTTGCGCCTCGATCACGGCGACTTCGCGACGTTTTTCGGCTTCGCGCCTTTCGGCATCGGTGCCTAAACCTTTTCCAGTGGATTTCACAAGCAACGTCGCATCCAATTCGTCGAGCCGTTTGCCTTTCGTACTGTAAAGCCGCTTAGCCCTTTCGTCCAAGGTCCTACGACGAAAAATCATTAGCGAAATCGAAAATGGACCGAAAACGTACGTGAAAAACAAAATACCCGCCGCATTTCAGTCCCAAAGCGGTCAAAGCCGATTTCAAACGGTCCAAACCGAGCGTCGTTAATTCCTCGGGACTATTGAAAGGGGATAAATCCAGATAAGCCCCGCCGTGGGACATGGCGCTCGACGATTCTTTGGCCGTCCATCCGGGGAATTGATTCTCGTCCCATTTGTATTCGAAATCTCTTAAAGCCAGGCTCATTTCCTGTAAAAATATACCAAAACGAATGAAAAGTTTGCTCGCTGCGGACGAAATCGAAACCGAAATCCGTACCGAATTTATATCCAACAAGGGCCGAACTCGAATCACAAAATCGCTCAAATATTCCAAGAGGAAGTCCAAATATTTTTTATATTCGTTATTTTTTCGCTCTTTAGGAATATCGAACAATCGATCGAACGATGATAGGTAGGTTATATAATCGAATTTCTAAAACAATCGTTAAACTATAGTTCTACAGAAACTATAGTTGAAAATCAACTAGAGATGATCCGTCAACTATAGACCCTCGAAAGCTCTAGACCATCCACAACTATAAACCATTGACAAATATAAATCCTCGTCAACTATAGACGCCCGTCGACTATAGTTTCCTTTGGACTATAGTTCTAGAAAACCTACAATCCGTTGCAACTATAGACCTACCAACTATAGTTTCCAAGCAACTAAAGTCGCTAGCTATCCGAGTACCTCGACACCTTTCAAGTTTATATATTTAACGTAGCATTCGTGAAGGTCCAAATATCTTCCGTAACTTTCTTCGTCCGTGAATTCAACGAGATCCATTTCGATTCTAAAAACGGCAAGAAAACTCGCTAGCCAATACGGAAGATTTGTTTTCAATTCGACTAACCGCTGAGGATCATCGATCGCCTCGTTCATTTCTTGAAATTCGACCGACAAAGGAATGGCGACTTCGTTCGGATGATTCCTGTGGAATTCTTTTAAATTTTTCATTCGAGCGTAGAATTCGGCGAATTCGTTCGGTCCGCCCATCGTCGTTATTTCTTCTTTTCTCGCGCCGTCTCGATCCTCGTAAATATCCTTTAAATTTTGCGACGCGTCGAAATAACGCTGAAAAACAGCGAAAAACGCTCGTTTCCATGCAAATAAAACAAAAAATTCGACTGGCTAAACGCCGCTTACATCCAAAAGTAGTTTCAAGCGATGTTCCGAGTTGATTTTTTCTTTGTGCTATAAAAACGTCGAAAATGTCACGTTTCGATTTTTGGTCAGGAAAAACGAATATTCTTACAGTTTTTTTGTCGTGCAACCATTCTCGAACCATCGTGTCGATCAATCGCTCTTTTTCCTCGTGATATTTTCTCTGCAATTCCAACGGCGTATCCATCGCTGATTATTTGTCTTTTAATTAATTAAATCAAGGAAAACAAATTTTTCATTGCGCAGCATACAGTAAAATCTGTTTGATCTGCAAGCAATCTGTTTGTTTCGCAAGTTAGATAACGTTTGCGTACATCAAATTAAAGTAGTCCTTGGGGAATGTTGCTTATTGCAGAATGGCTGCTACTGAAGGAAATCGACATTTTTTAATGATTTTCAAGCAAAAGTAACACAAGACAACTGATACAGATGATCTGGATCAGCGTCGACTTAGTCGACTCAATTATATGGTAACGAATCATGATTTGCAAACAGTGATGACTCACCAATTGTAGTCAGCGATGAATCAAAAGGTGCAAAGTGATTGTTCATAGAAGCCAATGATGCATGAAATCAAACAGTGATGAATCATCATTTTTAGCCAGTGATCGTCATAATCGTCATCGTTTGCAGCCGGTGATGAATCATCATTTGCAGCCAGTGAGGAATGATTATTTGCAGCCAGTGATGAAGCATCGTTTGCATTAATTGCAGCCAGTGATGAATCAATCACATTTGCAACGAACGATGAATCATAATTTGCAGCTAGTGTGATAAATCATTTGCATCCAATGATGAAACATCATTTGCAGCCAGTGATGAATTATCAATTGCAGTCAGTGATGGATCTTCAAATGTAGCCAGTGATGAATCATCATTTTTAGCCAATGATGAATCATCATTTTTAGCCAATGACGAATCTTACAGCGACTGATAAATAAACAACCATTTTACTAAGATCTGACTATTTCAAATACAGGCCCAAATACAATCACACAAATAGAAATACAAGTTAACATAGACAGCTATAGCTTTTTTTCCAACTATAACGAATTCATTTTTTTCCTTTGCCCGGCGGCTTTCCTTCCGGTTCAGCGTCCGTTTTGATGAATTTTTTCGTTTTCGGATCTTCCTTTTTTTCTTTTTCCTTCTTTTCTTTATCCGGTTCGTCGATTTTGTTCGACTTTTTATCGGCTGAAAATCGTTTTACAGTACGGGCACAATGCGCAGGTTACAGTACGGCGGCTGCTTATATCAAGATGTTACGTTTAGGCGGCGGCTTATCGGGTCTTCCGTAGAAACGCACACCGGCCATGCACATTTCTTTTTGCAATAAAACTTTCGATCGACAAATCATGCTCATCTTGTCGTACTGTAAAAAAAACATACAGTATAGATCCTGAGCATCAAACAATAAAAAAATATCAGCTTGTTGAGCTAGAAACACATTTCGGCACAGAAAAACAAAAAATATGAGAAAAACTTGTTTTATTTTCTTCGGAACGGGTAAAAACTTAAAACAATTCATCTTACATTCAATATGACTTCGAATTTCACTAGCCAGGCGCTAAATTTTGTTTTATTTTTCACTAAAAAAGCAAATTTTACTTTTCTGCAAACTATAGTAGGAATTCAATAATAAAATCCGGGCTACTTTGATTCGCAAGTTCGGTTCGTCTACTTCAAATGCAAAATAGTCTTGTTTGGAAAAACATCATTGCAAAATGGTCCCAAAGGCAAAAATGCTCTTTTAATGATTTTAAAACAAAAAAATTGGAACAATTTATTATTTATTCGCCGTATAATTGCAACAATTCTTGAACGAAACGAAAATACGGAAATCCTTCGACGTTATAATAATCGCCGTCGATTTTTTCAACCAAAGCCGCTCCATAATCTTGAATGCCGTATCCACCGGCTTTATCCCTAAAATTTTAGCTAGCGACATGGTTAGTTGATTTTTAACGCTCATTTTTTGTTTTACATTGGTTCTTTCGTGCAAATGTACGCTTTTATCAACTGCGGGCTGATTTTGCCGAATTGCACGGCTGATTTTTCGAAGAATTGTTTCATAACTGGTTCTAAACCATTTCAATCAACAAAAAGATCACTGGCTAATTTAGCGCAATTGCACTTTAGCTAACCTTTATCAGGAAAGCATCTCAACAATACAACTCCAGTGTAGACTTCGTGTTGACAACCAGCAAATCTGCAAGTCCAACAGGAACTATAGTTCAGCAGTAACTATAGTCTAAGAGCATTATAGTTCAACAAATCAGCAATAATTCAAGAGCAATTCTAGACAGAGGGATATTCCAAATGCATCCATAGTTCAACAACAACTATAGTTCGATTGGAACTATAGTCACAGCAACTGATTATCGACTAATGGCAACTATTATAGTCCAAAAGTAACTATAGTTAGTTACTCTGATAGGATCTCAAAAGCGTGCTCTTCGTTCTTTGGTTTTTCGTAAATTTTGTTTCGAAAAAAAACTATAGTGTCGGCGCTGATTATCAAAGCGGGCGATTTCTGCAAGTCAAGTCAGCAAGTCAAATTAGCACAAACGAATCAGATGAAAAAATTAGCTAGTGAAAAACCTGTGCTTTTCCCAATGAATTCAAAACATCTAAGCCTTTGTATTTTGCATTATCCATCACGTAATCCGACGGTTTATTTTCGTAAAGACTTTTATCTAAATCCTCTGCGAACTCTGATGGAATGACTTCGAACGGAAATCCCTAAAGTCGTGCAAATTTTATCCGCTAGATAGTAAAGAATCATCAATTACAGCCAGTGATGATTCATCAGTTGCCGATGGTGAATGATAGCTTGTAGCCAGTTATGAGTCATCAATTGTAGCCAGTGATGGATCATCCACTGTAGCTCGTGATGAATCATCAGCTACAATCAGTGAATGAATCATTTATCAGTCATCTATCAAGGAATCATTAATCACAACCAGAGAAGAATAATCTATTAGTTTATGGCAGCGAAGAATCAACAACGATCAGAAACGTCAACTATGGTCATTGTTGAATCATCAATTTTAGCCGTCGATGAACCATCACACGTAGATAGTAATGAATCATCGCACATGACGCAAGTGATGAATCATACTATAGCTGTTGATGAATCATTAAATATAGACAGCGAAGTAGAATTCTACCAATTTCTTAATGATTTCTTTTCGCCTCGGTGACCCACTAGCCAGTACGATTAATTGGTTTTTCAACGAAGGTAAAAGGTTGTGAAACATTTTCATGAAAATTTCCACGAACTGCAATATCTTGACAATCAATCACAACGAACAAAAATGGCTGACAAAAAAAACAATCGAAAATGCAATAAAAAAAATGCCTCAAAATAACATAAATATCATTTTATTGACCGCAATTTTACGAAAAAAACAAAAAATCTGTCATTCTATCATTGAATGATCTTCCATTTCTTGTTTCGACTCGTTTTGAACCAAAATCACAACCTTGCCGATGTTTCGATTCTCTTCGACCATTTTGTGAGCTTCGGCAATTTGACCCAAGGGGAAAACTGCATCGACTATGGGTTTTAGGGCTCCATTTTGAAACAACGGCATAACGTCCCGTTCGAAGCTCGAAACCAGTTCGGACTTGTACTGAAAAACAAATTAGCCAGGGACCAACCATCAACTATAGACAATGATAACCGACGAACTATAGGCAGGAATGAATCATTAACTACGGACAATGAATCAACTATAGCCAGTGAATATTTATAAACTATAGACAATGATGAATCATTGAATACAGACGACGACGAAGCTTCAACTATAGACAAACTGAATACAATGACAAAATAGACAGCGATGAATAATGAACTATAGTTGATGACGAGCCGTCAACTATAGACAGCGACGGCGTACTTCGTCCGAGCGCGTGCGAAGCGCGCTTCCTTCGATTCGCAGGCGTTTCTTTTGAATTTTAGCAAGGATGTCGCCGTCGATGCTGCCGCCGCCCATCAATCCGTACAGCACCCATCGACCGTCCACCGACAAACAGTCGGCGTTCTGTTTCCAGTAACTGCCGCCGACGCAATCCAGTACAATATCGACGCCTTTTCCTGCAAAAAAAACGTTTGCCTATAGTTGGCGAGGGTATATAGTTCATCAGGGCCTATAGTTAGAGTATAGTTCACCTTGAGTAGCGCTCAGCACTTTTTCGGCGAACTCGCCTTCTTTGTAATTGAACACATCCGCTGCGCCTAAGTGCTTGACGAATTTTATCTTATCCTCCGATCCGGCTGTTCCGTATACTGTACCCTGATATAAATTCGTGATAAGCTGGACAGCCGCTGTGCCGACGCCGCTGGCCACAGCATGTGCCAGCACAGTTTGACCCGGCTTCATTTGAGCTTGAAATTACACCGAAAAGATGACTGAAATCGATACGAATCGAAATGCTGTTCTCACCAACTTTGGCCAGCAATTGATATGCCGTCAGCCACACTTCGGGTATAGCGCCGGCCATCGTCCAATCGAAATTATCGGGCAGTTTTATCACGTGGTTTTCGCTAGAGACCGAAAAATGCTCGCGAGCGACCAATTACAAGCAAGAAATCGTAGCAAGTACTTCACGGAAACGTATTCGCTGTTGCCCGCACCGGGCAATAGCGCCATGACTTTGTCGCCCGGTCGACATTTCGTGCAATTGTCACCCAATTTCTCCACTAGCCCGGCGGCTTCCAGGCCCAAAATCTCTGCGACTCCAGCGGGTGGAGGGTAATGGCCCTTCTTCTGAAGTTGCGCAATTCAGTCATCATAGACAATGACGTCATCTTACAGTTGACCATACTTGGTCATTGGCTATAGAGTTGTCGTCCAACTACAGTTGATGAAGAGCTATAGATGATGAAGAACTATAGTTGTTGAAGGATTATAGTTAACAGGACTATAATTTGATAAGGCAGTAAACAAAATAAACAAAATAAGTACCTGCAAAATGTCTGCTCTATTGACGGCGCTCGTTATGACTTTCAAAAGCACGTGACCGTCCTTGGGCGTCGGCAGAGGTACTGATTGAATGGACAATTGACCGTCTTTCGTGTAACCAACGGCGCGCATCATTGTCGACAGGTTATGCGTTAAATTGCGCAACTTTCGAGTGAAAAACATGCAAAACACGATAATTCACTTGTTTCGACGCGCGGGACGACACAATTCTTGCGGGACGAGGCGATTAACAAGCGAGACGGTTAAATAGGCTTCGACGGGACGAGACGTTAATTTACACGAAACAAGCGGACAAATATATATGATTTCCAAGTTTAATTACTGTTTATTGCAATTTGAAAATAGTTAAACAGTTTTGAGGGAATTTAAAAATTTGAAATTTTCGGAAAATATTTTCGCAATTTTTGAATTAAAAAAGCGATGAATCCGGAAAATAATCGATTCAATCGATTTCGAATTGATGAACATGTGCAAAATGCCGCTTTTACGTGGGAGGCGCTCAATAATTTTGTTTTGTTCGAGTGCAATCGTATCGTAAACAAAAAAATCAACAAAATTTTCCATTTTTTTGCGAAAAATTTTTTTTCTTTGTTTTTTTAAGCGAAGAAAATTTCCGTTGAATATCTTCAAATCCGCGGATTATCCGCACGGATCTCCGAGATTATTCCGCACTATGTCTATGCCGAATAATCGACCGGCTTTATTAAACTTCAGCCAAATCGTACGAGTTCCCTAGAAACCATAGTTGCCAAGTGTCCACAGTTGTTTAATAACTATAGTTGTTCAAAGACTATAGTTGTTCATTGTCTATAGTTGTAGAAACTTGATTTTTAGTTTTTAACTCGTTAATGGCAATAGGTTTGTTGCTTTTTATCAGACTGAACAAGACGATTTGAACACGACGTGCAGTTTGAACGAAATCGCGTCAGATTTGAAAAGATCTCGGCCTAAGACGTTAATCCGATCGAAATGCGAATATTACGGAAATTCGAAAAGCCCAGATTTATCCGATCTCGGCGGCGGATCTACTTTATCCTTGTATCGTAAAATCGCCCGTTGCGAATCATCGTCGACGCTATCCGTGTCGTCGGTGAACGACGAAAAATACCTGACGCTCGTTCACGAAGTGGACGAATTGAAGAAACAAGTCGCCGTTTTGATGTCGGCCGCCAAGGATTCGCGGTCGAAACCGGTTTCACGATTTGACGCGTGCCCGCCGCCTCCCCCGCCTCCCCCGCCACCTCCGACGCCCGCGGCACCCAAATCGGAACGTTTGCCGACGAAAAATCGGCGAAAAAGCGAGGAGAAGAATAAAAGTATTCGTTTGCAAATGTCCGACGTATTGAAGAATTTGCAGGAAGGCAGGGCCAACCTGAAACCGGTTTTTCAATCGTAAGTAGTCCGGCCAGTGAACTGTAGTTAACTAAAGACTATTGTTGTCGAGGGTCTATAGTTGATTAGGCTCTATAGTTGACGAGGGTCTATAGTTGACTAGTGTTTATAGGGGTCTATAGTTGGCGAGGGTCTATAGTTGTCGAGGATCTATCTATAGTTGGCCATGGGCTATAGTTGCCACTGGTCAATAGTTGGCGAGGCACTTGAGGACGCAAGAAACTGTAATTGGCATTGGCCTATAGTTGAAATTGATTTTCATGATTCAGGAGTCCAAAATGCTCGCCAAGGAAAAAATCCAAGCAGGATTTTGTCGATTGCCCTGCGGATTCGATCGCCGAAGCTTTACGTAAGAAATTCGCCAACGTTCAGTTCGACAGTCCGCTCAGCGATTGCGAAAATTCGTTTCATCTGAAAAGTTTCGACAGCGACTTCGACGATTCATTCGGAGTATGGAAATTTTGTTCTTTTACGTGTTTTTGATGGAAAACGACAGTTTTTTTGCAGATTTTCAACCAAAAACCAGTTCAAAAGCCGCAAAAATTCGCAATTTATTAAAGTCAAAAACAGATGCTCAAAATGAATTTGTTTTATACGTTTTGCTGCCATTTTTTCGAAACGAACTTTAATGAAAATAGTTGAGAAACGACTTGAAATTTGTTATTTTTTTTATTATCCAGATTTCTTGGACTTGTAGTAAAGTTAATCTTCCAAAATAAACGCCCAGTGTCTTACTTACTTTTCTTGCGGACCATTTCATGATGGTTGGCGAGAGTCATCAACTATGGATCAAAAACGAACTATAGTTGATAATGAGCCGTCAACTATAGACAGCTACGAGTCATCAACTTGTAGTGCCGCTCGAGGTTAATTGTATTGTAGTTGGGAGTTAAATCAAATTCTAAGTTTGTTAAATTGAGTCGAAATGAAGTTAAATAATTGAAATTTATTCGAAGTAAAACGCAACTTTCGATGAACATTTACAAACGTCGGAGCAAACGACTTACAATCGAACGAACAAAACGAACTGCCGCTGAAAGTTGAAGCAAAGGAGTTTATGAGAGTGAATTCATGAATCAGGAAATGTGAAAGATGATTCAATGAAAACGAGCTAAAAGTTGAATCGTAAACAAATTATTGGTGGACGCGCTGCGCAGAAGAGGGGTTTTAGAAAGCATGTAAATTAAGTTGCGCAAGATGAAATTATGTTTGGGTTGGTTAGGATTGAGTTTGGAATTATAAACAAAACTGAATTCTACGATGAAAATGAAATATGAGTTTTACAGAAAGTCGTGCTTTGAAATATAACAAAACATTTGATACTAATAATTGTCCAATGAGTTCAGTTAATTGATAATTGCTGCTTCACAAACTATAGACAATGATGAGTCACCAGCTATAGAAACTAATTGGTACCCCTTAAATTCAATAAGCAACACCAAGGATAATTGTACTTGAAAATAAAAATTCAACAAAAAAACAATTAAAAGAACAATTTGAAAATGAACCACGTTTAGCACCCGAAAACACATCAAGCTCGCGATGTTTTTTGCTCGGCTAGCTCGTTATTGCAACCGGAATTCGGTCGAGGTAGATTCTTGGTGAATTTGTAATATCGATAGAAAACGACGAACGCCCATAAAGGGTGGCTAAGAAGTAAGGTCCACTTTTATTAATCTCGAATAGCTATGCAACGGTTATAGCTACAACATTGAAACTTTGCAACATTTAACATTGACATTTCAGCTACAGAATGGATCACTCCAATCGAGCATAGACCCCTCGTCGGCCGATCGCGCGAAGCCGCTTCCTCAGAGACCCCATTAGGCTCGCGCACACTTTTTCCTCCACTTCCTTCGATATGCTCGACCAGCTCCGCTTGAAAGAATTCAGATTTTTGGCCACAAATCTCCTTTTTGAGTACCTGGCCTTGGCTTCGGACCAAAACTCTTCGATTGGGCGGGCTTGGGGGCAGCTGGGGGCGTTCTTGTCAAAGGCCACGTATTCGATTCCTTTCTCTTCCAATCACGGAAGAACTTCTCTTGTGTAATGTACCCTGGACATGTCTGGCCAGAAGAGCACATCGCTCCTGTTATAGTGGGAATCGATAAATGGCAGAAGGATCTTCTCCAGACACTCCTTCAGGTAGATCTTACCATTCATGGTACCTGTGGAAACAAAGGGGACCATCACCTGTCCATTTTCAGCGATGGCTTGCCATACCATAAATTTCTTAGCAAATTTCGTCTTGGAATTGTACTTGAACTCAGGATCGACGGCTCCTCTTTCAGTCGAATGGTAGTACTTGAGACCAGGAGCCTCGGCGGGATCTGCGAACACGTAGGTTTCGTCATCCATGATGACGATCTTTGGGGTCTCAGACTCAACCAGCATACAGTAGATCGGAGCACACGCTTTTTTTTGCACGAATGGCCTGGTCTTTCGTGTACTTTGGTACAGTCTGTTTTTTGAAACCTTTAATCCCCAACTTATGTCGCTTTATCCACCCAAACGTTGAACGCTTCAAACCCGTTCTCTTGGCTCCAATAGTCTGTGATGTGTTAAGGGCCGAAGTGACGATCCGCTTCACCTGTTGGACCTTCTTTTTGGACGCCACCAGCGCAGGACGACCCGATAATGGCTGGTACTTGATTGTTTCACGAAGCTCGAACCTAGCCAAGATCCTTGTAACCGTTCGTCGATGGATTCCTTGCTCCATAAAGTGGTGGCAGGTCTTGATCCTGTCGCGGTCAGCCTTCTCAGAATAGAATGTGCAGACCCTTTCTGCAAGCTGCTCTCTTTCCTTCCTCGTCATAATTTTATTATGGTTCGAATTAGCACAAATAGGGAAATTAATGAAATAAATGAAATGAAATTATGAAACGAAAGCTCAAGAGTGTGGCTTCAAAATAGAACACCTTTGAGTAAGCCTTCAAACAGGAAATGGCGCGTAATTTAAATTCTAAAAAGTGGACCTTACTTCTTAGCCACCCTTTATGGATTCTACGAGTCTCGCGACCAAAGCGACCACCAATATGATCAGTCCAAACAAAAAAGTCGCCCGGACCGCGGCCTTATCGGGCGCGCCCCAAGCTTTATCTAAGCCGTTAGCCATTTCGTCGAGGTCTTTCTCGAACTGTTTACCGGCGCTTTCTATCTTCGCCCTCCAATCGCCTTTGTTTTTCCAGCCGTTCTCGAACCCCGTGTACTGACCTTTGCTGACCAACGAGCCGACGCCATTTTGACCACCGAATCGGCCGTATCGGCCGCGAATTCATTGTAGAGCTCGTAACCTTGGACGACCGAGACGATGAAAATTATCAGTTGGTAAGCAACGCAAATCGGCAGCCAAATCACAACGGGAAGCACGAATCGTGCTTGCTGACGAACTAATCCGACGATTAACAGAATCCAAATGATTAGCGAAATCACGATTTCGACCAGGCTATGGTATCGGATATTCGGGGCGCCTACCACGCACAGGGCGATGAACGAGAAGGCGATCGCAATCCCTTCGAAGACGGCGAAAGTGATCGAGCCGCACCGAATTTTGACTTGCCGACAGCAACATTGAGCGTTTTCGTCGATCATCCCGCGCTGAACCATTTCCCCTCAGGGTACATCGGAATTCATGATTTTTGCTATCAGCCGCGCGGAAGTCGGCCGAACGAACTACTTAGCGGCGAAAGCGAGTGATGTTTTTTGTTTTAAGCGAGCAGATTTCGGCGAAAATGCGTTACGCAAATCGACATCGACAGCCAAATATGCGAACGAGAAAAATCGTCCTAGCCAGCGACTTTTCAAAACCAGTTTTTTGTTTTCAGAACAAAATTAGCCAGTGAAAAATGAGGTGAAATGATTTTATTCCCAAAATACATTAAAATGAAGCACGATTTGAGTAATCACCCGATCGCAAAAATATTTTTCTTCACGTGCTAATCACGTAACAAAATGTGAATCAATTTAATGCACGAATTTAGTTCGCGACGCACACAGCTCGACCTTGGGCGTTGACTTGGCAAGTGCTGCCCATGAAGCACGAGATACCGCACGGAGCGCCTGCAAATAAAAATCACAACTATAGCGCTGTCACATGCTGTCCAACTATAGTGGTCACATGTTGTTCAACTAAGTGGTCGAATGCTGTCCAACTATAGTGGTCACATGCTGTACAACTATTGTGGTTCCATGCTGTCCAACAATAACTGTCACTGGCTGTCCAACTATAGCGGTCGCATGCTGTCCTACTATAGTCATCGCAGCATTCGACTTCTTTGAATGCTGCGACATTCTATCATTAGCTAGCGACTGACTACGCATGTCACACTGATCACATCCTACCATCGGTGGCTTCGGGAGTGCGGCACACTCTCCAACATCCGCTGGCACAACATTTGGTCTCGGCCGGACATCCGGTGTCGTTGTCGCACATTTGTTGGCACTTGCCGACGAACGTTGGCAAAACGGACGGGCACGAACCCGGCTTGACTTCAACTTGCATGGAAACAGCCTGAAAAAACAAATTACGTGTACTGGCGAGTGAAGATCGGAGCAAAATCTTGACGCAGCACTTACGAGTCCGATAAACAAGGCGAGGATCAAGAATTTTTGCATGATTAAAAGAATTTGTGGAACTGTTTCTACCAACGAGCAAAATTCAGTGCGATTCGAACGGGCTAGATGAAATTTAAAAATTAGCGAGTGTTTTTATAATATTTTTTAGTTTGATAAAGAAAAGAAAATTTAACATCTGTAGTTTTTGAAAGGATTAAAAATGAATTGACAAAAGCAAGCATTAATCCCAAGAAAGATTAATTTTTGATCCGCAGGCCTGAAACAACATCTGGTGAAAAATTTTTGCCTTTTAATCAAAAACATTGTTCACCTATAGTCCTTAAGCAGGTACAACTGGAACAAATGTACAGTAATCCAAAAATGCTAAAACTTGCCATCCGTATTCGGATATTGAGCCGCCTACCTGAATCTAGCTATACATGACGATCATTAATCTCAACCTCGAGAGATTACTGTCCATTTATTTACGCTTCAGTAGCTGAAGAACTTTTTAAAGAACAGAATTTTCAAAAAGGCCATCCACAATTGCAAACTCAATAATATTACAGTAAGAATGATGTGCAAGTAAGGCGGAAACACAATTATTGATCCATTTACACTTTACAAAATGGTTTCACCTTAATTAATTAATTAATAATAATAATAATAATAGTTTCCCGCATCATGCCTGATGATATATGGTACATAAGATCACAAACAAGAAAATTAAATATAAAACACAAATATCATCACAGTTCTATTCTTTCTCTTT
>JAQGBA010000773.1:0-24278 GCA_034698125.1 Prionchulus punctatus
TTTTATTATTGTATCTTTTATATTTATGGAGCTATAGTAGTCAAAATAGCGGGGGTTTCTTTATAAACACCCTGTATACTAATCCGAAGTCGACGCGATAAACGACTCACCGAAATCCTATACTTCGAAAAAAGTTCATCATGTCATCGGACTTGGCCAAAGTATCGACGACCTTTCGAACCAGGACGGGCGTCGGATCGACCGACGTATCCGGCTCAGGATTTCCGACATATCGGATATGAGTATAAGACGGCGGATTCGATCCTCCGGAATTTATCGGCCAACGAGCGTGCAACTGAATGTTACTCGAAGCCGTTTCTGAGTTTTAACACTTATAAGATTTGTATCGGGGAAAAAAGAAAGTCGCAATTACTTAAAGCGAAAACCATTTCGTGTTCGTTGAACTGTTCCACTTTGGGATCGGCTAATCCTCTGACGCGTTGATAAAGCGTTTCGACGGCGCTGTCCACGATGGAACCTTGCAAAATATACTCGTGCGTATTGCCCGCCATCGCCGTCTCTAAAATCGCAAACAATTTCCAATTGAAAATTCGAAATTTCAAATGGCGCTTTAAAAGTAATGCGGTAAACATTTTGCGTGTTTGTTCGGAGTAGAAAAAGAAAAAGACAGTTCGAAGAAAAGAATTTATTGGCGGGAAACGTGGAGGCGACAACAATGTTTAGGGCGATGGAACGAAACTATTATGATCGAGCCAAATTTTTGTCCATTAAAGCGTTGAATAAATTCGAGTTGATGTTTTCCGAATTTTCGTCCGCGTATCGTTCGATTACGGCTCCGAAGAGATTATACAAATCGATCTCGGCGTAAGCGACGTGCAAATACGTCCAGTCGGATTTAGCGGGCTCGTAGGTACATCGCAATCTCTTCGATAGAAAATCGCCGTAGAATGATAAGTAGGCGCACCGGACTGGTTCGGCACGCGGGCCAGCGTCGGTTGTCCAATCGAATCGTTTCATTTCGGCCGGTTTCAACGTCTCCGACGAACTCAGATAGAATTTCCAATTGATATCGAAAGATTCGAAAATATGTTGAATGTTCGATATCAGTCGCAGTTCGACCGAGTTTCGCTCTTCTTCCGAAGAAAATAACGTAAAAATCGTCGCCACCGGACGCTGAAAATGCTCGGATAGCCACTTGGTCGGACTAAAACTGAAAAAGTTAGGAATTTATTTCGGTTCCCTTTGTAGCTTACGGACCCCGGTCCCGCTTACCTTCGTTCTTCGTTCGTCGGCCGGTAGGAAGTCCCTACGCCGCAGTACGTCGTGGGTAATCGATTATTTTCCGATAATCTCTTTTCGACCAACGAAGCTAAGTACGATCCCAATCCGTGACCGGCTAAATTTAATCCCCGAACAGTGTCGCGACCGTCCTCCCCGAAGATACTTTCGACGGCGAGATATTTCTCTTCGATCTCAGCCGCGTCGATTATCTCGACGGCTTCGGCGATAGCCGTTCTCAAGAAATGACTGGGCGAAATCGATCGATACTGAAATCGATCGAAACTCGATCGAATTAGTTCCTCGATACGATTATAAATTTCCGAAGCCGCGCCGATCAGATACAGTCGATCGGGATTTCGTCTTAATTCGGCTAAATCGCGATCGATTAGAAAATACGAATGATCGCAACGACGGACTTCTTTCGGCGAGTATCGATCGAGTAGAATCGACTGACGGCCAATCGGCGTATCGGCGCTGATCGAATTGGGCAATTTTAAGCAGTTCAGTATAACTTTCTCGGTGTCACTATCGATATTTAGCGATTTTACGTCCGATTTGATCGAATCCATTTTGGATTTGACTTCCGAAATTGTCGCTTCGTCGGCGGTTTCGTTTTCTTTCAGTCGGCTGCAATCGATAAAAATAGTTCGATTAAAATCAAAATCGACGTATCATGCGGCGAGATTACGAGAGCAGATACAGTACGGTAGTTCTAAATTCATAATTTAGTGAATTTATAAATAAATCCTAATTTATAAATAAATCCTAATTTATAAATAGCGAATTTTCAGCGCTCAGGATGATATAGACACCGGTCTAACGCCGCCGATGTAATCGCGAGTCAGAAAATCGATATCTGAATTCGGATTGTAAATCTCAACTTTAGGATTACTCCTACTTTTCATTCGCCGCATCTGCGAAAGGACTTTAATTAAATTGTACAGTGTCGACGCTTTACGATACCTTTTAACCGCGGCCAGTTCGTTCATCAAAGCGCGATGCCGTTTTAGATTTTGAAAACATTTCGCGTAGTCGGCGGCCAAAGTATCGATCGACTCGATCGAAAGTTTTATTTTCCTCCGTTCGATCATTCGTTTTAGCTCGTCCAAATTTTCGAATCGATCGCGAAAATCTAAATTCGGCTCGACGGTGAACGGCGTCGTCGCCCCCCGGCGGCCGACGTACAAATAGCTAATCGTTTCGTCGACTTTCGATTTCGCCGTACAGTACAGCCGACATCCGACTCTTAGCCAGCGAAATAGATTCGTCATTTATTTAGCCGACGACTGAAATGAAAATTAATTCATATTCACGATTAATGCAATTATTCGAGAAACGGATTAAAGAATACTTTATTAATTCGTAGTGTTTCAACAAAATGCAAGTTTGAAAAACTTTTATTGATAAAGCTTGAAGTTCACCGGACGAAACATCGAACGAAACGAAAAAAGTACACGACAAATAAACGTTCGAACGATAAAATTGCTTAGAATCTATCTGTACATCGTAATTTACATTTAAACTGTAACCCGTCGTACGACTGTAAAAACAATATTGTTTACGGCTCGAGTTCATAAGAAGAACTTTGAGTAAGAAGTGTCGGTGGGTGAAGGCGTTTTCGAAAAAAGGTCGCTTTCCGGACTGGCCAACAGTCTCGCGCGTCCGAAATGATTGATGCTTATCACGGCGGGTCCTTGACGCCACGGCTCGCCGTCAACTTGCATAGGCACGACGCCTCTCTTAATTATTAGCTGGACTTCTTTAGCTCGACCGATACGATGAGGTTCCGATAAGCCGACCTGAAATAAAGATACTGTAGTCCGCAACCAGGAACTAGTTAACAACAACAGATAATAGTTTAACTAGCGTGTTGATGAACGAATGAATAGTACCTGAAGTTGCGCGATATGAAATGAGGAATATAACCCGAAAACTTCCAAATATCCGTCGGCGGCGTCTTGCTTGGTATGTTCGCCCGGACGAAATCCTAACTCCCACACTTTGACGCCGGCGCCCCAATAGGGTATATTCAACACCGTGATGCCTTCCAGTTCGGGCAAATCTACCAACCGACCATCCAGTCGCAGTTCGACGATGTTGCGCAAATTGCGGCAAGCCCTTTCCAACACGTCCTTGGTGCCGTAAGTGAAAAAAAGCAACTTGTTCATTAAGCGACCGGACATCACCCGGGGTACCGCGTATCGTCGTCGATGGAAGTTAAAAGTAACGAGCGCGTCGACGCCGAACGAAGCGTAGTTGGTCATTTTAACAACTTTTCGAGGCAACTGTACGCCTGAAATTAATAGAAAGTGGTTTTGTTTTCCGAGTACTAAACCGAGCAAAAGTTAACAACCGTTAAAAAAGCACCTAATTTTCTTTGATCAACGGCCACGCTCCACCTGTCGATCCACACTGGTCTACTTTCGTTGATTTTGTTCATCATCTCCTCCGGATTCACTGGTCCGGCGTGTCCCGACCCGAATCCGAGTAGGCGACTTAAATCGTTGCCGGTGCCCAACGGGAGCACGTAGACTTCGGGCGCGTTGCACGTTCCGTCTTCGTTTCGCTTAAGGCGAAATTTTTCCACAGTATTTAAAATCCACGAAACAGTACCGTCACCGCCGGCGACGAAAATCTGACAAAGCACGTCGGGCACCAACTGGCACATTTTCAAACACACTTCAGGTTTGACCTCGGACAAATCGAATATCTAACAGCGAACGAAACTGTTTTATCTTTTATACGAATGAATCACTCTGGAATATCGCAAGAGACTTTTACCTGAGCGGGGTTTAAAACCTTGCGAAATGCTTGCAAGACGATTTCACCTTCGCCATTGCCGCTCTTCCTATTTGCAACAATCAAAACTGGTTTCCACGAAGCGATTTCCGGCCTGGTAATCTAAAAAATTAGCACCTTAACGAAGTATTATTACAACAATAGCTCGTACGATTGTAGGCGATCGGCGAAATTAAACCATAGTTAGTACGCTACATTTAGCAAATATCGACCAGTTTATTTAACAATATTACAGAGCGGGAAATGGTCCGGGTTACGGAATTAGGTAACTAGAAACGCCTACTTGATCGACGATCAGTCGGCCGCGACCATTTTTCCATCCTTTAGGTCGCACTTGTACGCAATTCGGCGGGATAATCATTCGCTTGAACTGAAAATAAACGAAAATGTCGTTTTACGTTTAAGAGCGAGTGCAATTATTTGTTTTACTTTTCCCAAGTCGCAAATGGACGTGTAGCTGGCTTTGCACGACTCATGGCAAGTTACTTGACACCAACAGCATTTGAAATCTTTCAAACCCGGCCCGATGCCGCAATCGTCGTCGCAAATAACGCAAACGCTCGTCAACGGAAGATTTCCGTGAATCTTCGAAGCAATATCGCAGTTCATTATAATTAGTTTTTTCGATAAACTCGCGTAAAAGCTGCATACCCAGTGGTGTTTCAGCGATCCAACGGTCGACAAAGATTTACAAGGAAGCGACGAATTCGCCTTAGCGGCGCAGGCGTCGTCGCATATAATTGTGCAAAAATCGCATTGAATTCCGTGAAAAATACTCGTGTCGCAAATATTACAATAATGACCAGGCTCGAACGCGTCCACGACCACCCAGTGATGACCTCGAAACAAAAACGAACGAATTATCGCGCGGAACGAGCGAAGAAACGAGCACTTCCGCTTCGCAAGCTACCTTTCGTGAAATCCGAGACGGTTATCGAAAGTTCTTGTTTTCGGTGCGATTTTAGCAATTTGGTAAAAAATGATAAAATAACAACGATCGTCAACAACATTAAAGCAGCCACGATAAATTCCGTATAAAGCATGACAGAAACGACCTAAATAATTTTAATTTAATATTTCTTTAAAATAAATTTTGCGAAATTTCCTGGAGAAATATAAACGTTAAACGTGGAATTAAATTCAGATTGGCCACGAATAAATGTGTTTCAACTAAAAATTCTATTATAAGAATTTTATTATCGTGAATGTTAAACTTAAATAAACTAAAGTGAATTTTTTAGTGATCAATCTGATATTTACGATTTACTTGGAATTTAATTGTTAATTGCGTCGGTGAAATTTTGAACGTGTGGGTTACTGTAGAAAATGATCATCGAGCTATTTTCGTTCTACCTCAAAGGCGGACTATAATTGCGAGCGAGATTTAAAAATTTGTTTTATAATTTGTAAATAATTCATAAAATTAATGAAAATTAGTGCAAAAAATGAATAATTTTAGCGAGAAACGAGCGAAAATCAGCGACGAATTGCTTAAATCCGAAGCCGCTTATTTAAAACATTTAAATTTAATTTTAAAAGTAACAAAAATATGCAGTTTTGAAATAGAATAAGTAATGGCCTATTAGTTTTTTTTGTTTAGTTTTTTGTTGATCCGCTGATATGTTCCGGTTTAATAAATCGTACAGATATTAACACGATATTCGGCGATATTCGCTCGATTCGTTTAGTCAATCAAGTTTTGTACGACCAATTGGATTCGTTCGGCGCATGTTTCGCCTTTTCGCAGTTGGTCCATTTTTTGAAACTGTATTCCGGTTACGCGCGAAATTTTTCCTCCTCTCAAATTCTGCTGACTCGGTTGATACGAACGAACAAGGAATTCAGGCGATTTGTCGAACAGCAAGAAAACTCGCCCGAAATGAAAGGCCTCAAATTGCCGGCGCTTCTTATCACGCCGATTCAAAGAATTCCGAGGTAGATAAAAACAGTAAGGAATACCAAGAACATACAGTCGAGGTTGATTTCCTAATTGTAACTACTACTCGATCGAACGATGTTTCATTTACGAAGAGAAGGTTTTGAATGTCACCGGCTATTTTTTCAGGTACAAACTTTTATTGGAACAATTGATCCGCGAGACTAAAGATGACTCTGATGATAAAAGAAGTTTAACAAGTACAACAACCGTGCTATCTACCCATTTGAACAGCGCATTCCCCTATAACAGTTACTCAACTTAAGGCATTTTACTACAATTAAAAGAAGTCGCCGATAAAATTAACAACTGCGTCGATGATTTCGATAACTGTTCGCGAATAATTGAAGTTCAGCGATCTTTGGATGGATGCGCTCCGAAGTTGATGGTGCCCGGAAGAAAGTTGTTGAAATCGGGAAAGTTAACAAAAGTAGCGCAAAATATATATCCGGATTGAAAACAATCGCTGATACTTCCAACATAGTTTCTTTATACAGGTTTCGAAAAATGGCATTCAACAACAGTCGAGAATATTTTGGCTGTTTACAGACGTTTTGTTGTACGCAAAAAATAATCCGAGAAAACTTAACTGCTATTTGTTTTCGGGCTTGTTCCCTCTGCGACATTGTTACATCGAAAGAGTTATCGGAAGAAATATGTTTACGGTCAGTTAGGAGCACCACCAAATACCTTGCGGTAATTAGTTGTTTTTCCGCGTATTTAGCTGAGATGCAAAAGCGAAACTCTTCTGTTATATACTCGCGAATACGGCGTTTTGGATGATTGGGTAAACGCTTTGCAATCAGCAATTAAGTAAGCTGTTCTTAAGCGTGTCTGAAACTTTAATAGATACTTTCCACGAACTGATAGTTATTATTGCGCACCTTTTATTATATATAAAAAATAAAATTTGGTGCTATGGACTCCCACAGCTTGGATATAGGTGGCTGGTATATTACACTATTCCTCGGACTCTTACCTAGAATCAGGGAGGGATAGTATTTCTCTCAGTATTTTTGATGTTCCGAGCAGGGTCACTTTCTGGAGTTCTTCTGTTCTGATGGTATAATGTATAGAGTGTACATATTTTTTATGGCTTTTAGACTAGACTAGACTTTTAACTTAATTACCTTTTGCAAGCCAGCTGAATGTCTGTATTGAGTCAGCCTCTCGGGGAAGGGATCGGAGGAAGTGTCCATGTAGTGTTTTCTCCTTCCAGCCATTATACCTTTCTTGATGTTTAACTTTCTTGTATTCAGCGGCTGTGGCTTCTGTCACCATTTTTCGTTTATGTTCTCCACTCTGTTGAACAGCTTCTACGAGTTGGTCATTCTTCTTATCGACATAGTCTCGAAGTGCCAGTTTTTCTTGTTCTACCGTGTCTTTGATGTTCGTTAGACCTCTTCCACCCTCATCTCTGAGGATGTACAGGCAGTCTACATCAGATCTCGGGTGGAGGGCTCCATTCAGGATGAGTAACTTTCTGGTCTTGCGATCCAGGTTTCGTTGCTCTATTTTTGTCCATTCTACAACTCCAGCTGAGTATCTGATCACAGGTACAGCGTAGGTAGTGATGGCTCTGATCTTACTTCCCGAGAAGAGCTTAGTTGATAGTAGCTTTCTGACCCTTTTCAGGTATTCTTTCTTAATTTTTTCTTTCATCCTGGAATGGTCGATAGCAGCATTTTCTTCGATCCCTAGGTATTTGTATACATCTCAAATTTCCAGGTTCTAGATTGTTCCTTCCGGGACTATGATTTCCTCAGTTGGTATTGATAACTTCCCCCTCCTAAGTACTGTCTTAGCGCATTTTCCTAATCCGAATGTCATGTTGATGTCTTCTGAGAAGATTCTGACAGTTTGGACTAGGTTATCGAGTTCTCTTTCACTCTTCCCACACAGTTTAAGGTCGTCCATGTACAGTAGGTGATTAATTAGGTGCCCCGTCTTGATTTATATCCTAGTTGTGATTCCTGTAGGAGATAGCTCGAGGGAGTCATCGCTAGACAGAAGAGGAGGGGCGAGTTTGTGTCTCCCTGGTATATTCCACTCTGGATTTTTGCACTCCCGATGTTCTTCCCTCGTAGAGTCAGGTCAGTTTCCCAGTGCTTCATTGAGTTTACAGTGAACCTACTGATGCTATTATTGACCATATACAATTTTAAGCATTCAAGAATCCAAGAGTGGGGGACTGAGTCGAAGGCTTTCTTGTAGTCGATCCAGCACGTAGCCAGATTTGTCTTGCGACTTCTGCTATCTCTCATCACCATTTTATCTATCAACATATCAATATATCTGTGTCTATATGTATATAGAGATCTGTTGGAATGTCGGAGAACGCTAAGAAAAGAAAGTTCATCCAGCAACCCTCTACGCCGAGGACTTTTGAAGAACTGTCGTCAGCATTCGAGTTTATCGGAAAAATTTCGTAAGCAACAGAAAATAATCGAAAATGATGAAAATAGTGTAAGACTGAATTTATATTAATCGACTTTATAAATTTTATCGACCATCGTTTTCTCTTTAGCGACAGAAAGAAAGCGCCAATGGTGACCAATTGTTTTTACGACGCGTTCGTAAACGAGTTTTAAACGTTTTGCGAAAAAGACCCGCTCTGATCGAACGAAAGACGCCCGACAAAGTTACGAACAGGCCGATAAATCGACGCGTCGTCCGCAGTCCGATGCTGTCGATCGTGGAGGAGGAAGAATTGAAAAGGGTATAAATCGGTGGTTGCATCGGTTATACCGTCGTTGAATGGGATTTGCGATCTTTTTTATAGATCAGTTTATCGGAAAGCCATTTATCTAATCAAGATGAGCGAGAAGCTTATCGCGATCAGACCGAGTCTCGCAAACGTCCCTGGTGGGTCGACGAACAAGAAGTCGGCTCGAGAAAGGAAACTGATAAAAAGTATCGGTGTTGCGCTTTGTGAATTCTTTTAATTGTCTCGTCAAATTCTCCGAGATGCGCTCGATCTGCGTTTGTTGCATAATGAAAAGTGGTCATTTTTTTAATTGCGGCTAAAACTGGGCTAATAATTCGTATTAATTCTCCGTATTGTTTTTTGGACTTCATCGAATTGGCTTTTCGAAATAAAACCGTTTTTAATTCTTCAATTTTACAAGCTATAAGATTGCATTTGACAGTTAGCTTTCCGCGGAATTTGCTCGAGAATGAACTTCACCGTTTTTCTATTTCTGATCACTGCAAAGATTATGGATAGGAAATCCCATCCGCCCAATGGCCGAAAGAACATTAACGCTTCTCTGAATGTCAGATGTGATATCAATGAAAAAATTTTAGCGATGGATTTCAATCTTACTTTCCATCGTCTGCGAGCAACGTATCTCTTCAGGTTGTCTTTGTTCAGCGAGTTTTCAGCGTCGTTCGAATTTCTCCTCAGCCATTCGTGCTGTAAGCATTCCGACGCCGTCATACGTTTCCTGAAAGCGCCGATTACAATAATTTTACGAGCCGCACTCGCGAATATTTCGCAATTTACTCTTTATCGAATACGATTAGGGAACTGATGAAGGCTTTCGCCGCTTCGGATACTTTGGAAAAATCATCGGTGAATCGCCAACGGCCTTTCGCGACATTGCAATAAGTTTGACGATCGCTGTCGCCTAAAAACGGTGACGTTCCGGCGAATCTAAATAACAAAATTCGAATTGTCGCTAATAAGTGAAATGGAGCGTCGGAGCGTTGAATATTACGAGAGATAGCACAGGATACCGATGGACCACATGTCGCTGGCGACGCTGATATTTTCGTAGTTTACCACTTCGGGCGCCGAAAACTCGGCCGTACCAGCTACCGCTTTCAGTTCCTGTCCGGGTTCATGAAATCGAGCGACGCCGAAGTCGATCAGCTTTATCCTGTTACCGTTCCAACTCGAGCATAAAACGTTTTCGGGCTTAAAATCACGAAGAATATCGAAGCCCCTCGACGTACATCGCGATTTCCTTTTTACTTTCAAATCCAAATGAATTATACGCATACTGTGCACGTAATTGATTCCGTCGCAAATTTGTCGCAAAATCGAAACGATCGCTTTTTCCGTCAACACGAAACGATCGTCGACGATTCTGTCCAATAATTGGCCACCATCGACTCTGCGCGAAAACGAAACGATTCAATTCAGTTCGTAACTCAGTCGAAATTCGTACGACTTTCGTACAATTCCATTATCAAAACGGTTTCATTTTTCGAATTTTCGTAAACGTCCAACAATTGAGCGATGCGAACGTGGTGAAGTTGAGTCAAAATTCGAATTTCGTTTTTGACGGCCAATTTTTGCAAGGTCGTTTCGGCTTTGATGATTTTCGCAGCCAGTCGTCGACCATCGACTTTATCCCTGCAGGCGAATACCGAACCGAACGATCCTCTAAAAATGCAAATTCCATTCACCGTCTATCGACGTTACGAGCTAATTCTATTTACTCTCCAATTTCTCGCTTCAAATCGTAATCTTCGAAGAACGATCGCTGTCTACCGAAAGCATCCGGCGAACGATTAGAAAGTATTTCGAAAACTTCATCTATTTTATAAAGTCGAATGTCCGGCAGATTTTTGAATTCCGAGACTTAATTTTAGCTCACCATCTAGCGGATCGGATTCGTCGACGAAGATCAAACTGCGCTCGTCCTCCGTTGAAAATTCACTCATTTAATAAAAAGTGTACTATTCGTAAAACTTAGCCACATAAATTTTGTTCGATAACTACGTCGAGATTGTCACATTTTTCGATAGAATTTTTTTGGCGAGAACGCATCGAAAAAAGTTGCAGCTAGGAACCAGTTTCCAGCGTTTATTCTTTTAAACATCGAAACTTCCTCGAGTGTCATCAACTCGTCGGAACAAACAAAATTTCCGCACCGGCTACCATCGAACGAGGGTTTCTCGGAATACGGTAGCCATCGATTCGACGTTCGAAGCCTGGTCGAATATTTTTGTAGTTCGACCATCACTCGCGACGATGTCGTAATGAAAACGAACAGAATACTGGATGTAAAATTGTATCGACTTATTTTTCCTGAAAAACCTTTTTTCCGGCGTGAAATATTTAGTTTCATTTATAAAAACTTGATTATTGTTAATCAATGATAAAAATTGAAAACTTTTCGCTAACTGCGAGTGTTTGTTTAACGCGCGGAGAGTTTTGCGCAATTACGTCTTTCCTCATCTTCCGACCGGCGAACGAAAATCCATTGAAACGAGCCTTCGTCGGGTTCTAGGTTTAGTTTTAACGAATGCTTTAATATCTCTATGGCAACATCGCGACAACAAATACGAGTCCGAATTTCATTCCACGCGCGCAATTCATTCTTCGTTCCGCGATAGAGAGGCGCCCATGGAAGGTAACGGCGACGCATTAATGAACTCGAACGATCGGAACCGAACCGAGGAGGATAAGAGCGGCGCGAAAAACGAAGAGAACGCGCGTGAATTTGTTATTTTTAATTAAATTATGACTAAAATCATGAACTACGACGTTGACGACGACGAGCGACTCGTTAACGGCGAGAAAATTTCGTACGCTAAACGTCCGATGATCGGCGGCAATCAGCGGCGACGAAAAATCGGAATATCGAAAAAGATCACCGACAAATTAACGATGGTCGACGGCGGGGACCGATCGGACAGTTCCGCGAGTTCCAACAGCGTCCGATCGTCGTCGAACGATTCGAAATTACCCGAAATCGTACGCAACGCAGGCGGCACGCGTCATTTCGGCGACGAATTTCGAAAAATGTCCGTTTTCGACGACAAAGTCGAAACGACGGCGCGGTCCGACGATTTTCCGACGACTAGCGGGGTATATTTCGCGAACGACGTTCAACTTCCGTCTAGAGATAAGCCGTCGTCGTCGCCATTGTCTCTCGGCGGCGAATCCAACGTCCGAACCGCATCGATCCCGACGATCTTCCGTCAAAGGTCTACCTCCTACGACGTGCAAAACTTTGCACCGGATTCGAATTCTCACGATTCGCCGGCGACGTTAGTAAAAACGTCGTCACTGCAGCGAATTCCGATCGAAGAAGCTCGCGGAAAGTAAGAACACTAATTCGGCTCGCTAAAGAGCTCGCTATCGCGAGTTGCGAAGCTGCAATTGCAATTCGCGATGAATCGCTTCCTCGCGACTTCATCAACGACGCGAGATGCTAAATCGCGATAATAATTGGATTTTTGCAGAACATTTTTACTCAGCCGAAAGGATTTCTTTAACGATAACGAACTCGAGAAACTTCTGCCCGACAAATCGCTGCTCATCTACATCGCATCTTGGAATTTAGCCGGCAAGGTACGACAAGTAGCTGTTACGGTCGGAGATTCGTTGATTTTCATCAATTATTCGATTAAGGAAGTTCCGATCGACGCCCTGGCCGATTGGATACTAGCCGAAAATTTCCCTCACGCCGCCGACGTGTACGCGATCGGCGTTCAAGAAGCGCCTAGCAATTCGTAAGATCTCCGCCGTAGTCGGCTAAGCGTCGAATATCGAGCTTTAACCGTTTCTAATTTCAGCGGCGATTTCTCCGAATGGGAGGCGAAATTGCAACAATGCTTATTAACGTGCAAGCAAGTATTGTTTCATTCGGTTTGGTTGGGCGTTCAACATTTAGTGATTTTCGTCAGACGAGAGTTAATTTGGTTCTTATCGAGCAAGAATTTTGAATTAATTCCAAGAATGCGAAATCGCAGGCGATGACGTTGTTGAAATTTCAGGAGTCGACGATTTTCGTTTGAGTACGAGAGCGATGAGCAACGTCCGAACGAAAGGCGCCGTCAGTATAGCGTTCAAATTATTCGGAACTTCATTTTTATTCATATCCAGTCATTTAGCATGTAAAAAACTAGCGGGAAACTTTTTTTATCGCATTAGAAGCCGAACTGATATTCGATGTTCCGTTGAAAAAAATGGCTTCGAAATCTTCTAAATCGGATTTTAGATGGTGCTGATCCTGCTGTACGGGTTAGAGACTATCATCGGATCGTCAGAGCGTTGTATTTGAAAAATTTCTCGTTGATGGCTGAAGATGTGCTGACCAAGATAAATTTCGTGTTTTGGTTCGGAGATTTAAATTTTAGGTATGCTTTATAAATTATAGTAACAATTTTCCATCATCGTCGATTCTTTTTTATCAGACTCGACGACCAAAGGATTAACATAGAAAACTTCATCAATTCCGTTAGCTCGCCTTCGAATCTTAACTTCGAATTGTTACTTCGAAATGATCAGTTGATGCGAGAACGAAACGCAAGTACAGTATGAACTCTTTTTTCGAAGAATTAGTTTCGGAAAAATTGCTTCATTCTGCTTCCTAGATAGAGTATTCGGCGGATTTTTAGAAGCTCGAATAAAGTTCGTGCCGACTTACAAATACGATATCGGTACAAATATTTTCGACTCTTCCGCAAAAAATAGAATCCCCGCGTATACAGTAAGCTCGCCGTGACTGCGTTTACAGCCATTTTTTACTAATTCAACGTCGATTTAAATAATTAATTTCCTCATTCAAATTTCAACATTCTTTCGATCCTTAGAATCAGACGTTTTGCGTTTAGGACAGAATTTTATATCGCAATAATACAAACAACGAAGAAGCTTTACAAAATCTAGCTTACAGCTCGGTTCTCGATTTATGCTTTTCGGATCACAAACCAGTGTTCGGTTTATTTCTGGTCGCCTTGAAGCCGGGAAGAGACGAGTAAATTCGAGCCGAAATCTGTAACTTTTCTTAGCCATGGTTTTCGATTATTTTTAGTTTGCCAGCTTCCAAATTTAATGCAAAAATTTATCACAGAGGTAAAATAATTAATCTTGTTTATATTTTTCTCACCCAATATCTTAGAAAATTGGATATTGCGTGAGAAAATCAAAAATATTATTCTAAGTCCGATAAGTTCTTTCGCAGGAGTCGTAAATGCAGCAAAATCTTCGGCGCTAGAAGCTCGAAGAACCAAATCGGCGCTGTGCTCGATTATGTGATAAAAACAGAATACTAATAATTAGTGCCATTTATTTTCGACATAACAAATGTGTACAAATTGCAATTAGAAAAAACGAGTCGACATCAATTTGCAACTTCGAGAACTTCGAACGAGAACTTCGGAACAGACATCAATTTGCATATAAACGAGACGACAGGCGAAATGTTCGAGATTCGCCAATGTTCCGGCGAACAAAAAACAGTAAACTTTGAACATGATTTTTATATGTATAAGAAAAACGACGAGACTTAAATGACGGAAAGATTTACAAAACATCGTCGAAAAACTTCTTCAACGGGCGGCAGCCACGGCTAAACTTGCGAAATTGGTCGGACCCGCAGGGTCGTTTGCCGTTCCTAAACAGCGAATTAATTATTATTCGCAAATGACCATCAATCGCCGAGAAAATCTGATCTATTACAAAATAGTTTGACTGGCTACAAAAAATAGCGTACCTGTTATTGTCGCTTCCGTACATTCGCTGAAAAGCGGAGGAAAGTCTCCGTCCGAAAGCATAAACTCGCTACCATCGCTGCCACCTGCGCAAACGAATGAAACCGGATTTGATAAAAGAAACTAGCATCCGTAGTTCTTCTTACTTCCACTCGAAATGAACGAAACATTAGCACTTTGATTTTCACTCGATTCCGACGTAGTTGACAAGAAAGAGCATTCGCTGAAATTTAGTTTCATTAATTTAAAAATTAATTCTAGTCAATTTTCACCGACCTCGACGCCGGTTCCATATCCATAGTGTAATACAACATTCGCCTCCAGACTTTTATTTGCGTGTCCCAAGAACGTCGAGGCATCTTCAAGTACTTATTGGGCGTACGAGGATGCGTCCCTTTGATTCGATGAGCTCTGTAAATTAATTTAAAAAAGGTGAAACTATGCGATAATAATGGAAATTGAGCCGCGGGCCGATAAACTAACCTCGGAATTGCGGATAAATATTTTTGATATACACCGCTTTTGTAACCGTAAGTGATATCTTTCTCGCGACGAGCGAGGACGGCCGGGTTAGTTTCGTAGCCATTTTTCGGTTCGACCCAAGCCTCGGGTTCGGGAAAAAATTTAGGAGGGCCGGAATGTCTAAATAAAGACATACACCATTAGTGAAATAGATTGTTTTCATAAAAAACCGGCAATTGCGAGTAGCTAGCTACACGATTTCGAGGACACATCATTTGTTTTAAAAACTGTAAAAAAGGTTGTACAGACAGCTAAAATAAATAAAAAGTAATAAAAAAAATGTCACCTTTTATTGATCTGGTCGTCGCTTCTGCGAGCTCGTTTATTGCCGGGATCCTGCTCTAACGCGGGAAAATTGCTTCGTGAATCGTCGACGGTCGAAGCGTGACTACGTTTCGTGGGCGCGTCCTTAATTCGAGACGCTTCGGTCAAAGTGTCCTGACTATCGTCGTCAATTAATTTTCTCGTTTTCCGCCACGTTTTCGTCGGTGACGGTTTCGCGATACGATTTTCTTCGGTTTTTTTCGCGGGCGAAACGTACGATTTCGAAGGAGAAAGAATTTTTCGCCGTTTAATTTCTTCGGCCGTCGAAATTTTAGTCGGCGATTTTTTCGTTAAGCAAGCGAAGTTCGACGACGAAATTTTATCGCGACTTTTCGACGAGGACCTCGGCGAGGACGTGGGACGATCGTTGGGATTTTTGGCCGGCGAACGCAATCTATCCCGCCAAACATTCTCCGTTTCAATTATCTTTTCCTTCGGTTTATTGTTCTTCTTTTTCGCAGCTTTCAACTCTTTCTCAGCTTCTTCTTTGCGCCGATTTTCCTCCTCTTCCTCCTCGAAAACGATGTCGGCCCAGCTTTTATTAGCGAAATCCAAATCGACGAACGTCGACCGTTTCGACATGTTCAATTTATCGTCGCTTTCAGTTCAAATTTCGCTAATTACGCGACAAAATTAGAAACTCAAAAATCAAAACACGAAAAACGCGCAGCACGCAGCCAAACGAGCAAAAGTTTGCGACTCGATTGCCCGCCCGTTGAAAAAGCCGAAGGTTCTCCGCAGCGAATATCGATATGCAGGTTATTATTGTTTTAGCTTAGACTTGTAAATCTTGTTTTTTTCACCATGTTATCAAAATTTTTTGTGACATTATTTTATAAAATAATTATGAAATTAAAATTTTTAATACAACAATTTAATAATCGAAGAAATGCGTTTGAAAGTTACTGAAAAAAATGCAAGTTTCTTAGAAATCCAACAACCAATAAAATTCAATGTCATACAAAATATAACAAACACAATTTTAACATTTTTGTAACTTTCATCAAATGACGCAACCTTTTTGGTTATTCGTCCGTTCATTTGATTTCTCGAATTCACCACGCTCGCACGAACTAACCTTTTCGGATGAAACTCGTCTGAAATTTAAAAAAAATGATATTTTAATCATTTTCAGAACTGGAGAGTGCTGATTCGCTTACTCGCGGCGGCCATTCGTCGAACTTCTTCGCCTTATTTTGCAAAAAGACCAACGAATTTTTGCTGGTAACGAATTCTCGATATCTCGCAGAATTTTTACATGCGCTCAACTGTTTTACGCATTTTTCATTTTTAACTTCGACAATTCGACAGACTTCCGAGAGTATAACATAATAAAATAATAAATAACGCGGAAGAGTTACTGATGTAAATAAATACCTGCTCATCAATTCGGCGTATCGTCGATCGATCGCTACACGGGATCGTGATCACTTCCGATAAGGATTTTAGCGATTTGTCACAGATCGACGTAGATCGTAGATCGTAAAATAAATTGTTTATTGTAAATTGTTAAATATGGAATGCGGTGAACTTCTAAAACTTCCTAAACTAGAATCATTACGGTACCATCAAATTCGAAACGATATTATTGAAACATACAAGATCATCAGCAACCAACGTGCCTAAAACCAACTGACTTGTTCACCTTCTCCCGAAACTTCACCACTAGAGGGAACCCGCTTAAACTTTTCAAACCAAAGGAAACCAGAAGACACTATTTCAACATCCGAGTCATCGACACGTGGAACAAACTGCCGACCCGAGGCCATTGTACTCGCCAAATACCTTACAAATTTGAAACGACTTCTAGATCTTTTTTATCTACTATAGTCGATCCATTTTCACACTAGGGGCGAGCTTCTATAATATTTTAACATTATTGCGTTCTCTAGCACGTTCAACTTGTTATTATTTGTTATTTTATCGCTGTGACTTTTTTGTTTGTTAATCACAGTGCAAATAAATAATTGAATTAAAAATTAAATTTGATCGAAGCCTCGAACGTTGTTGTTGCGGATGGAGAACTCTATCGTAACGCTATAAACCCGTTTATTTAATGTTTCGTCGGAAGTAGTTCAACGAAACGACTGTGTTACTCGTCGCAGGTTCAAAAGGGAGATGATGATTCGGGACGTCACGCGTATGCGTGAGAGGCGCTTCCGATTTACGACGATAAAGCGTCCGCGCCCATCTGACCCTTTCTGCGACTTTTTTTGTTTTAAATTAGCAAATTTGTGCATTCGCCGTTTTCGATTCACGTTTATTTCAAGTATTACAACGAGTAATAATAATAACGAAAATTTTGTAAAAGTACCGATGAAAAATTGAAAATTGTGCCGACAACAAATGAAAAGATACGCAAAATGAGAAAAATTATACAAACGCCTGCTGGGACGATAGAACGTAGGTGAAAGGCGAGACGATGATCGATGTGGCGAAATAGAACACCAACCCGAATGTTATCGAAATCGGCAACGCAGGTAAAGCTTTCTTGAAAATGGCCAACAACAGCAACGTCAAGCACAGACCCTAAAAACGAACGGAACCGCTACGAGGACATTTTCGGCGGATAATAGATGAGATAGTTGGAACTAAGTTTGGGTAAGGGCTACTGAATTTGGAAGTCAATTTTTGGTTATTATATCGGTGAATAATAGTCGCCTTTCGAAAGGAGTCTGCGAAGAAGGGCGAGTACGTTCGATTGATTACTATTAAAATGGCGAAGAAACAAGCGATGGTCGTATTCCAGTCTCCGTACGACGAAGCTTTGCCGACTAAAACGCTGTAGAAAATGAAATCGCCCAACCCTAGTTTAACTCCTTCTGAAAAAGAAAACATTTTAGAATCCTCATCGCACGAAAGAAGCCGTAAGGAATTTTATAACTTACTTTCTTCTGATTCCGACGAGATTGAATCTCTGCGGTTAACAACCGCGACGCCTGCGTTAATCGGTTCTCGATGTTCGCCGTCGCCGTTGCCGTTAAGCTCCCTGGCCGCTCTTTCCCACTCCGGAGCCGAGCTGGCCGGAACAGACGGGCCGACAGTGTCCGCGTTCATCGCCGGGTTATTGGCACCCACGACCACATATTTAGCGCATGAAACGGAATAGTTTATGAGAAACGATAATGAAAAAAACGAGTCTTCCAAAAATAGTACCGTGTTTAGTCTTCTTGGTTTTTGGCTTAGCCGACGCTTCGGGCGGAGCCAACGGCGAGTTCGAGTGCGGACTACCCTCGGCCGTCGCCCGAGGTTGATCGTCATCCGCGACACCCACGAACCACATCATAGTTGCTGAAAAAACGAGCCGATCGTTACGTAAAAGTCTTCGCCTATAAGGTCGGGCGAAAAATTTACATACACGAATAAATCAACGCCGGAAATATCGGCTCGTTCCTCTCCTGAGCCGTCTCAACGAGTATCCTCAATGGTCCTTTCGGACACAAAACCGCCACCAAATCCCAAACGGAAATAACGGCCAGAACGAGCCACGTCGTCCAGTCGGGCAAATATTTAATGAAAACCAGCGCCATAAGCGAAGAGACGACGATCAAATACGCCTGTTGCAAGTACAACGGTCCTTTCCAGTGGATGCACATCATGCCGACGACGCCGAAGTTCCACATGATGAATCCCATGGTTACGTAGTCCATCGGAATGTTGTAAGTGTAGAACACTTGTCTAAAAAAGATACATCGCTGGAAAGTACAAATAACTGGACGCAATTTATCACTTACTGTAAATAAATGTAGGTAAAAAAGAATAACAATAACAGGCTGGACATGATCAGCCATCCGTGAATAACCTACAAGAAATTTTCTAGAGACATAAGTTGAATACTCCAGTGATAAACAATCTTACCTTGTAACAACGATATTTATATAGGAAAATCAAGAAAATCGTCATCACAACGACCACTCCGAGCAAAATCATAGCATTGGCTATCGATTCCCACACCAACGTGCCGGTGTCGGTGAAGCCGCTGTGAAACGGTGTATAAACTCTTAAAAAATGCTCGTTTTGCGCAAATTTAGCAGACGAACGCTCGTAATTGACAACTTACAAATAAACGTCTTTCTGACTGTAATAGCCGACTGTGTTCATCGTGGCGATGACGACGATCATGCAAAGCGAAACGGGAACGAACAGCATGATAACGTGACGAGCGCCGTACTTAAGTTCGAATTCCGCCGGATCGCCGTTTTCGTCGCCTTGTAGAGGGGCTTGAGACGAAACTGTTGATCGAGCGGTCGACGGTTGGCGAGGACCGGCGAATTCTGGACGTTCAGCTACGGTGGAACCCATGGTCTGCAAAAAATGTTAAAAATGAACCCGGATAATTCTAAATTATAGTCGAATAAAGGGTGAAACTATTAAAACGGATAATTGTCGGTATAGTAAAGAGGAAAACAAGTTTTCGCACCTGCGCCACCGGATTTGGTGGATTTTTTGGTTTCTTCGGACGACTCGAAGCGCCGCTTACGGCGTAGCCCTCGAAACCGACCTGTGGTAGCGACTCTCCGCTTCGTTCGACGAAAGACATCACTAACGATAAATTTGGCTTTATTTAGATGTTTTTTTTCATTTTCTCGGCAAAAATTCAATCCGGATGAGTGATTTTATTTTTTCCGGCAAAATAGTGAAACGATACTTTCATTATGTTTTCCAAAACGTATTCAGATTCGGAACGATATATGCAATCGCAAACAAATTTCTTACTTTTTCTGCATCACAACTGAAAATTAGTATTTCTTATTGAAATTAATAATTATTTTAATTATTCCAATGAAACTTCCGCGTCATTATTAAACAATAATTTAACTAAACTTAATTTCGATAATTTTTGTTGCAATAATAATTTTTCATTAAGGGCCGATTTCATTTCTTCTCGCAATCTTATCATGTTCGACTGAAACATTCAAACGAAGAAATATAATGTTAGAAAAATATCCAGAAACAAAGTGAAATACTTGGTAAAAACTAAGCAGGTTTCGTACAGAATCGTCTTTGTAACTTCGAATTCGTTCTCGAAGTTCGTCCAATTCCAGTTCTTCTTCTACGATACAAAAAACGAACAATAAATTGATTAAATTGAGAATGGCAAAATTGATAACGTTTTTCGACTCACCTCTGTTTCTTTCGTAAACACTTATTAACAAATCTTCCATCGTTAAAGGTTCTCTCATTCTGTTTTTGGAATTAATCAATCGATTAGCCCGCGACTTGGTTTTCTTCGTCCAAAAGTCTTCAAACTTTTCTGGAAAAAAAACAATCAATGAAAAACCACTTTCACTTTCAAAATGAGCGTGCGAAAAAAATTTTGCTCGTTTCGCTTACTTATCGTGTTGGTTCGATGCGCTTTTCCTCTAAAGTGTTCAAATTTGTTGTGTATATTATGAAAATACATATCGCAATCTTTGCAATATAACTCTTGAGAAGTGCATGAAAAATCATCGCCCCGCAATGAATTTCCTTCACCGACATTGCTCGCAGTTGGCTCGTTCGTATTTTGAAAAGAATTCGTTCGCCTTTTGCTCTCGACGAATTCTCGATATTCAACAGAATTTTTATACGTACTCAATTCTTTTTTATATCTTTCCATATCAACATTAGCCAACTCGATAAATTTCTAAAAAACAATGTTTCAACGAGAAAGTAGCTACGTAACGTACGGTAGGTACCTGCTTATCAATTTTTGGTAACGCGGTCCAAGCTTTTCCCAGAATCTTCATTATTTCAGCTAATGATAAATCTGGATTTTCTAATTTTACAACCGATCGTCGTTGGTTGCAAAACAAGTTGTATCTGAAATCGAGGAAAAAAACCAATTTGCGAAGCGAAGATCCGAGTAAAAACTGAGCTGAGTAAGAGTCGCGTTAGCTGGCTTAGCTAACCAACGAGCTAAGATGGGTGCGAAACTGAAAATGTCGCATTTTGTTCGATTTCAATGAAAACTATTTGTTATTTGCTAGCGGAGGATAGAAAAGACAATTGTACGCTGTCGCCGGCTGCTTCGGGGTTTTGGCGTTCGGATGAGCCTCGAGGCGTCTTTTCCCTTTCGGCCAGCCACCCTTGTATCTCGCCGAGGATTTTTTCGACGAAGAACTTTTCACTTCGCTCGCTGGATTTTCGGCAATACTGGTGGCGTTATCATTTCGATCGGCATCCTCCGATCGCGAAGAAACCGCGAATAAATTTCGTCCGAAGTTCGTACTGCCGAGTACCGTTAACGTCTTCTGTTGATCGTCATACGCGCACAAAAGCTACAAAAGTTGGCGTGAATAATGTCGGAAAAATGTTCGCTTAATATCGTTTCAATCGGAAGATTTACCGTTTCGGTAGTTCGAGTTCCTTCCAAATTCAGCCGAGAAAGGTCTGAATTAGAATTCGAAGGAATGGCGAACGTTTTCTTCGACGAGCTATTTTGCACGACCAACGACGCGGGCTGAATTCTAATTGTTGGTTTCGAACCGCTAAACGGAAATTTATTACATTAGGAAAATTACGATACCTACCTAAGTTTTATCGCAAAATTTAAATGAATTCAGAAATTAAACTCGAAATTTAGCTCTAAAATAAACTATTTCAGTTTAACCCTCGTATGTACTTTGTTGTTGCGGCGGAAAGTACGTCGGAATTGGCCAAAGACAGCAACTGGATGTAACTCGTTTGACGAGAACCATCCAACGAGCACGTATCCACGGTAATCCCTTCCATTTTTCTTTTCGTTTACGGGATCGTGTTTCTATGCAAATGTTGCACGATTTAACGGATTCGGACGGAACGTGCGTCTAACTTGAAAATCAAAGTTTAAATAGTGGTTAGTGTTTTTAACGCAAAAATAAATTTTTAAATGAAATTTACTTCATAGAATTATTAATTTGTTTATTTTTTGTTAGGTGCGTTCTAAAAAGTTCACTCGAAGTTATTACAAATTGAAATCATTTTCTACAACAATTTTTTCTAATATGAATTTTAATTTGAATGTTTTTTTTGAACATTTTCCAGAAAATGGTAGAAATTTCTGAAGCTTGCCAGTGTTAAGAATTTTCCCGATTTAAAGAGAAAACAATATAAAATCCGGCAAAAATGCTGATTCAATTAGTTAATGGTAAGCCTTTATCGCTCGCAGCAATTAAAGAAAATAAACCGTTTATTTGTGAATTCTGCTCGTTAGGAGCGAAAAAATTTGAAATCGAAGTTCCCGAGGACACGAATCGAGACGAAAATTGGACTTTGTCGAAATTGAAAGAGGAAATCGAAAAACTAACGAACATTCCGAGCGAATCGCAAAGATTAATTCTTAAAGGTAAGAGTTATTCTCGTTTTATTTCCTCATCAAATCGTGAGATCATTAATTTGCGACAAACTACTCGTTTACTTGTTTTGTAGACTTTTTTGCGCAATATTTCTTTTTTTAAGGTCGAACTGTGCTAGGTGATAACACTTTAGTGGCAAATCTTGGATTAAAAGCCGGAGACAAAATAATGGTTCTCTCCGGATCGAAGGTACTTTACCCCAGATTTTTTATTCGTCTTATTATGTTCAATAATGTTATTTATTTTAGCCTCAAACCAAGGCCGATGTTGATCCGAATCTGAAGCAATTAGAACATATTGAAACCACAAATATATCTGGAATGAGTGCGAAATTAGACGAATTTGATGCAACGTTGGATGGCGTAGAAAAAGTATTCAATGAAAAACATGCGTTTATTCCTCTAATATACAAATTAATGTGTATCTCAGGGTTATCTGAAAGATGAATTAGTCAAAGAAGCTCTCTCGACGCTCGAAAAACGGTTGAAACACTTCGGCGAAGATTGCATGAAAGTTTTAGAAATTATGGACGCCATATCCTTAGGGGGCGAAAATGCTAGCAATAATAAAGCTAGGGTTAAAAGAAAAACATTAGTCAACACTGTTCAAGTAAATGAATAAGTTTATATCAACGTATGCATTATTATTTAGTTTTGTTTTTTTTTGTTAAGGATTTATTACAACGGCACGACGCTTTAAAAGATAAACTGTCGCAGTTAAGCAGCTCTGGAGTAAATAGTTCGTGATGTAGCAAAGATTCTTATTGTACGTACATATTTTAATAAACGAAGTAGCTGATAATAAAACAAATTATGTTTCTACGTTATAACAAAATACCTGAGTATAAACAACCAACAAAATAGTGCCAGAGTCCGATTCAATTGAACTCAAGTTAGCGTTAGCGGTAAAGATTTGGAAAGTAGAGTACATACTGTATAACTGCCACTCAAAAAATTAGTCTGACCTTAACAGATTTTTTACATTAATTAGCCAATGTAAAATATTTACATGTTCCATCAGCTATTTATTACACGGCATGTTGCATTGATTCCGATTAACTGCCGCAATTTAAGCATAATCGTTATAAACAGTGCTGATTCTTTTACATAACCAAATGGAACAAAGAATTCCCAGCACCTAAAACATTACTGTTTATAGAATTTGTGGTTTCCTATTCAATCTTTAAATTAACCTGAAACAATGCTGTTCCGAAACCAACACCAATGAAGATCATTGAATTCTGCTCGAACCAAGACATCAGTTTATCGTAGCAACCCTATAAAGCGACGGGAATATAATACGAATGAGAGAAAATTGACTTTCGAAAAGCTTACTTGAGTATAGACGGACGATATCTGCCCGGAGGAATTGTAATCGTAAAACTGGCACCAATCGTCGACTGGCGAAATGTTATTCGGTGGAAATGCTTCTTGTCTTTGAACGCAACACGATTTCGGAACATTATACAACGTTCCGCCGCTGAATGTTATCTGCCAGAAGCTCATGAAATAATTTTTGGTACTGTTGAACCCGCAACATTTTTGCTAAAGTAGTTTTAAACATGCTTAATTTACAATATGTACAGGGTGTTCAATAATGATCTGCTCCCCTCGAAAAAATACTTACCGATAAGCTAGATTTTTTTTGAGTACACCAACTTGTAGAGAATTCAATTCTGCGTTTAGTGA
>JAQGBA010000774.1:0-24263 GCA_034698125.1 Prionchulus punctatus
TTTATTGATTTCTGTTGATCAGGACGCAAATGGCGCAACTTTGAACTCAGTCTGGATTTTTAGTTGTAACCCGTTAGTCCTAGCCAGTAAGAACTATAGCCCTAGTCAGTGAAGCCTATAGTCCTCGCCTTCTACGATCAAATGTGCTCGCCTTATCGAACTATAGTACCAACTATAGTATTTACCATCATCGAACTAAATTGTCAGTGTGGTCACTCGCTGATGTCACTTTAGATCCTCATCGATATCATCCCGCCGACTAGCGTGGTCATTCCGATGTTCGGCAGATACCTGCTGTTCACGATGATCATGGTCAGCCTTAGCATTGTGATCAGCGTCATTACGGTCAATTGCCATTTTCGTCGAGGATCCACGCACACCATGAATTACCTCACTCGGCGGATCTTCCTCGAAATCTTGCCCAAGTATAACGTCAAACTGCTCGCGGAAAACAATATACGTACGCTAGCCGCTAATGTTTCTCGCAGGATTTTGTTCATGAAAATGCCAACGTTCGACGAGGGCGACGAAAACGGCAACGACATATTCAAAACCGAGCTGACGCCGTTCTGCACCGAAGTGCCGCCGCCGAAATTTCGGAGGGAAATCTCCGAGTACAGTCATCGACCGTACGGCGAGAACGAAACGGAGGACGATAAATACTGTAGAATTCAAAAGGAGATGATCTTCAGGGCTCTCAAACGAGTTCGCTTCATCGCCGAATACTTCAAAAGATTGGAGGACGACGACAAGGTTCGGCGACTATAGTTGGTCAACATTTGATCTATAATTGTCCACTTTAGTTGTCTATGGTTGCCACTACATTTGTCCATAGTTGCGAACTACAGTTGTCTCAGTTGTACACAAAAGTTGTCTATAATTGTCCACTATAGTTGTCCATAGTTGTCCACATTCTTCTACTATAGTTGGCTGTAGTTTCCATTATAGTTATCCATTATAGTTAACCCTTATAGTTGTCTATAGATGTATACTATAGTTGCCCAATTTAGTTGTTCATAGTTGTCCGCTAAAGTTGACCATAGTTGGCCACTGTAGTTGTCTATTACTACTAAGGTTGTCAATAGTTGTCCTCTATAAATGGCTATAGTTATCCACTATATTTGTCTATAGTTGTCCATAGTTGTCAACAGTTGTCCGCTTAAGGTATCCATAGTTGTGGACTATACTTTACCACAGTAATCACTCCTACTTGTCTATAGTTGTCCACAGTTGTCCACATAAGTTGCCCTTAGTTGTCCATTATACTTGACCATCATGTCCGCTACAGTGATCCATACTTATCCAGTATAGTTGACTATAGCTCCCCAATATAGTTGTCTATAAGTGTCCACTATAGTTGTTTAAAGTTGTCCGTAGCAGATGAACATGACAGTGACAGAAGTTGATCAGGACATTGTTCAGTGGTGACAGTTGACAGCTATAGTTGAGCGGTGGCTGTAGTTATGGACTACAGTTGCTTATTGTGTTTCAGGAATCCGACGCTTGGGTGTATGTTGGAATGGTCATCGATCGCCTGTTCCTTATTGTTTACATGTTCTTCAATATTGGCACATTATACATCATATTGGAGGCGCCGACGTTGTGGGACCAGAGCTTGCCCCTGGAAATCCCCACGGCCGACGCCCCTCTGGGCCAGGACACCGTCGGACGACATTTCGATTGATTTCTGCGCTGAATTATGATAGATTTTACTAATAAAACGGTTCTACAAAATTACAATGCAATCTAGAATGCAGTTTAAAAAATTAACTAAGCCCTAAGGGCGAATGGGCCGTTGGAATGGACATCGGCTCCGTGGTATCCCTCAGGGTCGGGGCTCTAAGGATGAGGAACAAAGTTCCCATGTTAAAAATGAAGTAGATGACGAAAAACAATCTGTCGATGACCATAGCCACGTATATCCACTCATCGGACTCCTGTAGTAGAACTATAGTTAGTGGATCCAACTACTGTATAGTTGACGACTGTAGTAGAATATTTTTATTATAGTTGAAAAACCTGACCTCATCTTCGTCGTCCATTCGTCGAAAATGACCGGATAGGAATTGAACCTTTTTCAAAATGCGACCGAACAATCGCTTGCTATTTTCGAGTTCAGAGGGATGGGTCATCTGCAGGTTTTCGTTGCTGTCCACTCGAAACGAATCTGGTATGTTGTTGGGGAAATATGTCCTCTCAACACGAAGCGTCCGGTGAGAATTTTGTTTTCCATCCAACTTAGGTTGACGTTTTCGATCCCTATCGGGAAGGGGTCGTTTCATGAATAAAATCCTACAATTACAGTATGATAGTGAGGGCCTATAGTTGTTCAGGGGGCTATAGTTGCCAGGGACTTGACCATGGGCTACAGTTTTCAATTAACTATAGTTTTCGATGGTCAATAGTTGTACATGGATTCTAGTTAGCCGTGCACTATAGTTGTTCATAGCATATAGTTCTCCATGGTCTATAGTTACAGTACTTTGGACTATAGGTGTCCAAGGAACTATAGTTGTTCATGAAACTATAGTTATCCAAAGCCCATAATTGTTCACTGATTATAGTTGATCATTTACAATAATTGTCCAGCGACTATAATTGATCACTTTGGAAATATTTCCAAGAATAAACGGCGCGTGAACCGCGGCATTTTGTGCCTGGGTCCTCGTCGAAAATGGAAGTTGACCTTGATGACACTTATCATGATACTCAATGATACCAATATGAACGTGAACATCAAATACTGTCCGAACATCGGTATGACTTCGCTGGTCGGTGGAATGTTATCTATTAGTACCTGCAATTTGTTTTTTTCAATCCTTATCACTGTCTAAAAAAGTAGCTACCGATAAAGCTGATAAGACGAAAACGTACCAGGAAAAATACGGTGAGCGTCACCAAAATTGAAATAGCCAGTGTGATTTTATGATCAGGCAAGTAAAATACCAGCATGGTCAGCACGGATATCAGAAAACACGGAACGATTAAATTGATAGTGTAGAATAATGTCTTCCTCCTCAGCAAAAAATAAAATGTGATGTCCACGTAAAGGTACGGTCCGCAGCAGCTGCTGTAAACCTTTTCGTGCCGTTGGCTTTTCAGTTCCAACAGATCCCATTCGGCACTCCTAAAAACTCCAGTTGATGGGTCATGACTGTCTACAATTCACGAGTCGTTATTGTCTATAGTTAATGAGTGATTATTGTCTATAATTGATGAGTCATCGCTTTCTACAATTGATGAGAGTAGTGACCCCCGCCAGTTTGGATAGCAATGTATTAACATAGACCAGTGCCAAATATCTGCATTTGTCAATACACTGACACTAATAGTGGCGGGAGTGACTACTGATGCGTCATCACTTTCGAGGGTTGATTAATCATCACTATCTATAATTGAGTCATCATTGTACACTTTTGATGGGTCATCACTACATTTAGTTGATGAGTCGTTATTTTCAGTAGTTCATGATTGACCCCTGTCTACAGTTGATGACTTATCGCTTTCCATTGATGCGAGCAGTCGCCCCGCCACCCTGAATGGCAGTGGCGTATATGTTTTATGTTATGGTCTATCTAATACACTGCCATTCAGGTTGGCGGTGGTGACTACTTACATTTTACGGGTGATGAGTTTTCTATAGTTGATGAGAGTAGCCACCCCGCCACACTGGACTGCAGAGCTTATATGTTTTGCAATGGCCTATGGTAATACGCTGCCATCCAAGGATACAGAAGTGATTACTATTCATCAGTATCACTTTCTATGGTTGATTAGTCACCATTATCTATGCTGGATGAATCATCACTGACTATTGTTGATGAGTAATGTCTGTTGAATAATCTCTGTATCTTACAGATAGTAGTAGGATAGATCCATCCCGACTGTGATTTCGAATACCGGAAATCCATCCGGATCAATGCCGGTGAATATAACTTTATCCTCGGGCAACTGTCGCAGATCCACGGTATTACCGTAGTATGTCCACGCTCCGAATTTCATTTCGCATTGTTGCGAATCGTATGGGAACCATAGAACGTTTATCTAGACAATTTTATTGCACTGGCTAGTGAACTTTCGAGACTTCTAATTGAACTGACTTTGCAAAATGATTTATAAATGGCCGGAGGCTTCCAAACTATGGTACCATTGGAATATACAACAGCGTCAGTTTGTATGGTAATTTGAGGGTCTCCAGCAGCACTAAGAGGCAAAAATATAGACCTATAGTTAGCAACTATAGAACATAGTTCGACTTTACTTATTGTATAGTACAATATCCGGGGTCCATAGATATTCTGATGGGATGTGAATTTTGGATAGTCCTCCATAATCGTCGGGATTCCAAGTAAGTTTGCTGTCCGGCCATCTCTACAGATACAACAAGAACTATAGTCTTGCGCAGAAATGTAGAACTATAGTTCAGAATGCAACTATAGAACTATAGTTCGGTTTGCGAAGACTTTTTACCATATCTAGCCAAAGATTAGTCGTGAAAACTTGATTTTTCTCATCCTAAAAATCAATATTGATTAATTTCGATCATCCTCTCGAAATAGGTAAACCAATCGATTACTACATCGATTATTCTTATCAGCGACGCTCCGAACTTGATGGTGATATTTTGATCCGGATCTTTGACTGGCCGTGAGATTTTGTTGTAATTGTGCAACAAATCTTCCATCAGCTGATATTCCAAGTTTTGGCCAAAAATTCCAGCTATACAGGCAATGGTTACATTTGAACTATAGTTGTAGCAAAAAAAACAAACAATTAATATTACTTAATACGGATAAACTATAAGCGAATGAAAGCCAGGATAACATTTTACGTTCGAAGGTCATCAAACAAAGAACATTTAAAACTAATTTCTTGCCCTGACTAATCTTAAATTGGAATCTTATCAGCAACTTTCGTTTCATTGGCCTTTCTGCTTAATTTAACTTATCGTCAGGTCTATAATTAAACCGCAAAACAATTATAGAAGATTTACTGAAGATTTCGAGAGTTGACGCGTTATTCTTCAAATTATGAAATGAACACTAAGGCAAATACGAAATTAGTCAAAATCCGAATCTGTATTTACAAAAGCGAAAACAAAACAAGAACCCTCACCAAATAATTTATAAACTGAAACCAAAAACAAAATGTAACCCAAAATCACAATCCCGAATACCTCAAATCACAGTCTCAATCAATTTGCATTTTTGTTCTGTATCATAAAAAACAAAAAATTTGCTTGTTAATACAAAAAACTAGACATTATTTTGAAACAAAGAATAAGTAAATAAATAAATACAATTTCGTATTTATAAAAAAACTAACGAAAAACAAACGAGCAAAAAAAGTACACTTTATAAATACAGTTATAATACAGCAGACTTTCTTCAACTCTACACTCGTTCGTAATTCGTACTCAGAGTAGGAAAAAAATTACAGTAGAACTTCTGATTATCAAGGTTGCTTAATCCAATGCGGCATATACCAATAAAAGTATAAATTGACTAGTTCATTCAAAATTCAAAAATTTTCAAAAATTCGGTTTGCAAGTTGAATCACAGTCGACTTTCCTGGAAATTTGAAAAAATTAAAAATTAATCACGAAAATCGATTTTATTAAAAATCAATAAAAAAGTATGAATTGATTTATTCAGCCGAAAATCAAAATTCCAAAATTCTCTTTAATTTTCAAAATTCCTTTTATAAATTGAAGCGTTGTTGACTGTACTCAATTCTATCGATTGAAATGTTGAAATTTTGAAAATTCATCGAGAACTTCAGTTTTATGGAAAATCAATAAACAAGAATAAATTGATTAACACGTTCAAAATTGAAAATTCTGCAAATGTTCTTTTTGCATATTTATGGAAAGTTAATTTCCCCAAATTTTTTCAAAGGAAAATTTGAAAAATTGAAAATTCAATTTATCAATTAGCGAAAATCATAAAAGTATAAATTGGTTTATTAATCCAAAGTTCAAATTTTTAAAAATTTCTTTTTGGAAATTGAAACATTGTTAATTCCTCATAACTGGTGGAATGGAAAAAATGAAAAAATGAATTATTCATCGAGAGAATCAATTTATAAAATTATTGCTAAATACCGTAAATGATAGAAATTGATAAATATGTTACAAAATGCCTGCCTACAAAAAGCTCACTAACGAAATTTACGAAGTAAAGATCGAGAAAAATAAAAGTTCTTTGTTCCGTATACATACAAATTACATAAAGCAGCCAATTTTTTAAAATCGTTCGAATATCCGAGATATTATTCGCCCACTTGGTCCTGGACCAATTTCAGCGTGCGAGTTCGTCGAAGTGATTTCCTGTTGAACTGTCTGGCTTTGCGCCTTTGTTCGCGAGGGTGATCACTCTTGCCCGTAGCAGCTTTCACTAAACCGTCTAAAATCTCATCGTCCGGAGATTCTTGACCATCGCCCGCCACGGCTCCGCCTTGAGCTAAACGAGCAAAAATAACGAACGATGAAAAGTTGCCGCGTAAACAAATTCAGATTCGTCGCTTACGATTCGGACTAATGTTTCGTGGTCGTTGTCGTAATCTAGCACCGGGATAATTTTTCCAACTGTTAGCACCGTCCGCGTCCTCCTGGTTCGTTTGCAAAACTTTGCTCAACTCGTCGTGCCTCGCCTCCTCGCGTCTACCTGAGGGCGATTTTATCGAAGAGCCGTTCTGCGCTATATCTCGCACGTTATCCGTTATCATCTTGCCACGAGTTTTGTTCCGTTCGCGTTTGTCCAACACGCGCTTCTTTTGCTGTTCGATCTTCTCGCAACACGTTCGATAATCCAACGCGAATTCGGCGATTGTTTTGCATGTCGCATTGATTTTTGTATCTTTAACCGCATTTTGTGGAATGCCCATGTACAGTAAAAATTTTCGAAACCTACAGATTGAATTTTGATCAATGATCATAGTATTGATCAATGAGCATTTTATAAATAACTAAACACAGTATCGATCACTGTTCATTGTAATGATTAGAGATCATTGCATCAATCACTGATCATAGCATGGATAACTAATCACTGTATCGATCAGTGATCATCGGAGGAATAATTGTTCATGGGATTAACCAATGATCACTGCACCGATCAATGATCATTGTATCGAACACTGATCATTGTATGGATCACTAACCATTGTATTTATTCATCAACATTCTGTTGATCGATGATCATTGTATTGATTAGTGATCAATTATGGTTATAATACTTCACTTATCAATTTGCATTGATTTCTTTTGTTACCTGTTTATGACTCTTCGATGAATGATCTTCAACGTCATAATCCGTTGAGCACAATCGGATAAGAATTCGCTGATCTTCGTTTTGAGATTGTGCGACGATTCGTGTTTAGCCAAGACGCGCAAATAATCCCAACTTGCCTTGCACTCTTTCTCCATGCGCTCCAGATCGGTCATCACTTCGTCGAAGTCGACCTTCGAGCAACGCACGACGGCACCCAATTCCGAATACAGATTCGTCGAATCGGGAAACTTCTCCTGCACCATCGTGCACAAATGATGAACGAGGGAATGTTTGTTGACTGTATCTTTGACTTCGGGCACCTTGGCCAAGAAGTCCAATTGGAAGCCCTTGATCTCGGCGCCGTTCAACACGTTGCCCACGGCGAGCAGTGTGCCCATGACATATTGGAACGTGCGACTCTGGTCCAACTCCTCCATGGCCAATTTCAAGTCCATCAACGGCTCGGCCACTTCCTTCTCGAGATTCGCGTAGTCCAACATGAACAGCCACAACCGTAACCGGGGGAGCAGAGCGGGAATTTCCGCCAACAACATCAGGAACTGTTCGGCCGCACCCAACGGCACATCCGGATTGAGAGCTTGGGCCTCGGCGATCTTCTCCTTCTCCTCTTCGGTGGGCATCATGGTCGAGAGGATCTTCTCGATGCCCTCCTTGTTCATGATGGCCGAGTCGTACTTCATGATGGCCGTCTTGATGGCCCTCGGCGGCGGGAGCTTGGTCAGACCGACGTTTATGGCCATATACCGCTTCGTATCCAAAACCCGAATCTCCGGCTTCTTCTCTTCTTTTTTCTATAAGCGAGACATCGAATTACAGTTGTGAGTGTGGTGACCGTTAAAATACAGAGAGGGGCATATGTTACGTCTAAATCTAATTGAAAAATGATAGAAAATGAAAACACAAATTACGAGCATGTAATAAAAGTATGGTAATCATAAAATTAAAATTTCAATCCGGGTTCAGATCTTAATTTTCGAGCATACACTTAGATTCAGTGCTAAGCCAAAGAATAAAACTGTTAGCTTCCGATTGTATCATCTTGTAGCTTAAAAATCAATATCTGATACGGATTTGAAATCTCAACTTAGGGATTACTGTACTTTTATTACATCCGAAGGTGTGAAAGAAGTTTAGGTAGAGAAATTCGAGAGGTTCCTCAACAAAATCAACTTACGTTCGTCATCTTCAAAATAATCAAAAATTATAATAAACAAAAAACGAATTAATAAAGCAAAAAATGAAAAAATATTCACTGTTACCTTGGCCACAACTTCCTTCGTGGTTTTCGTTTCGAATAAGTGCACCAATTTTTCGCTGTCGATTTCCACCGGTTTCATCTTCTGCCAGAACACGCCTTTTGTTTCCATGACGCTCTGAGGCGCCTGCAATGCGGCCTCTTTCCAGAACAGTTTCACTGTGCGCATGTCTTTGCCCTGGTCGGTGGTGTCTTGTCTGGCCAGTTGGGGACTACCGGGAGGTCTCGCGCCTCCGGGGGGAGGGGGAGGAGGCCCGCCGAAAGGGGGTGGAGGTGGGGCACCGCCGCCGAACGGTGGAGGCGGTGGAACACCTAAAATAAGAATACATGGACAACTAGTAACTGGCTATCTATGGTCATCGGACATCTATCGTCGCTGGACATCTATAGTTAGCGAACATTTGTAGTCAGTGGGCAACAATAGTCGTTGGATGTCAATAGGTACAGCTACAATCACAGGACATCTCTTGTCAATGAACAACTGGAGTTACTTGACAACTAGCTATTGCCACCGGACAACTGTTGCCACTGGTCAATTATAGCCACTGGACATTTATACTCGCCACTGGACATTTATACTCGCTGGACATCTATAGCCGCTGGGAAACGATAGCCACTGGACAATTATAGCAACTGGACAACTACGTTCTCTGACAACTATAGCAACAGGACAACTACCACCATTGGACTATTACAGCCACTGGCAACTATAGCCACTGGACAACTCTACCTCCAGGGCCATCCGCTCGACTGTTGGCCACTTTGAAAGGCTGAGCTATCAACGGATTCGAGTCGTCCAGCTCCTCCAACTCGGTGAAATCCAAATCGTTGATGATCAACGGTCGGTTCAAACTCTCCATGGCCTTCTCCCATTGGATGTCGCTCTCCTTGCGACTGTCCACCGGCGCCTGACTGGCCAACTTTTTGTCCTTCTCCTTCCTGGCCTTGCTCAACGCCGCCGCGAACACGTTGCTCTGACTCTGCTCGTCGTCGTCGTCCTGCTCGGCGTCCTGCTGAGCAGCAGTCTGAGCCTTCTGCGGCGACGAGTTGGGTCCGAACTTTTCGGCCAACGAGTGGACGGCGCCAACCGCTTGAGGCTGTTTTTGAGTGGGCGGCGGACTGGTGGGCGTGTCGCCGCCGCCGTCGTCGGCGGTCAAGTCGGGTAACTTGGGCGGCGGACATTTGGTCCGACCGGGTCCGTCGCCCTTGGCGCCGGTCGACGGGCTCTCCTCGGGTAGGGCGCCCTCGTCCTGATCATCCCTGTCCACGGAGCCCTTCTTGTACAAGAGGTCCATGGTCAGGCGCTTGTTGGCCGTTAGTCCGGGGGTAGAGTGTGCGTCCTGGTTCCTCTTCAGGTAGCTGGGCCTGGTCGAAACGTTGTTGTTCTCTTCGACTTTTTCTTTTCCTGAAAGTACACTGGTAATTAAGGGTCCGGGCAATTTTATAGAACTATTTTACCGGCTACTATAATTAAAATTGAACTATAGGTCACTCGCCATATTTTGATGGTTCCTGTTTCGGCGCGATTTGCTCAAATCGGGGTTTAGTTTTTTGCGCCGAATCCGGCGATACGATACCATTGGAGGGATCCAACTTCCTCTTCTCCTCGCCGTACTGCTTCCTGTGGCTCTTCCTCTCGCTCGAGCCCGTTCTCGTTCTGGGCGTTTGCCTGAAACGAGCGATAGCTAGTCACTTTTTTCGTTTTTCCAACACACTTTCCGACACGGATACCTCATCTTAGCGATGTTCATAGCGGCGCTGCCGTTGTCCTCGCCGTCGCCGTCCTCCGAGTTCAACATGCCCTCGTATAGCCGGCACTGTTCGGTGAGTTCCTTGTGATTCATCTTGAACATCTTCTTCAGGCACTCTTCGATACCTTGCTCCTCCAAGGCGTCGACCACGTCGTAGTAGGTATCCTGATCCGGTATCCCGTTTAAAGTTTTATTTATCAGAGTCATAGCGTAGACCAGCAACTCGAGATCCGAATTGTCCTTATCGTTCAGAATGTACATGAGATAGGACCAAGGCGATGCATCTAAGGGCGCAAAAAACAAAAACAAGTAAAATGTGCTGGGCAATGAGGTTTCCTGCTAAAATGAGTTCCGTACGTACCTCTTTCTTTATCTACAATATAAACCGCGGCTAATAATAATAACGAATTGGATTCAGTGTACTCGACGAAGACCAGCAACAATTTCAACGCAGTTTTCACGACCAAGCGAAACTAAAAATAGGACTATAGTCACAGCCAGTTATAGTTACTGGGAACTATAGTTGACCTAATATAGTCACTGGTCAACTTTGGCCATCGGACAACTTTAGTCGCAGGACAACTTCGGGCGCTGGATGTCTCTAGCCTCCGGACATGGATAGTCAATGGATATCTACAGTTAATGGACATCTGAAGTCACTGGCATCTAAAGCAAGTGGACAACTACAGCCAATGGACATCTATAGTCGTTGGACATCTATAATCCTTGAACATGTATAGTCAATGGACATCTGAAGTCACTGGATATCTATAGTCACTTGACATCTATAGCCACTAGACATCTATAACCACTGAACATCTAAATTCACTAGACAATTATAGTCATTGGACATCTATAGTCAAATCATTTAAATCTTTAATTTTAATTTTGTAAATTTTATACTCCTATTATTTATATCTAGGTTAACTTGTTGCTCAAGTGTTGTAATGCATAGTAGTCGACATTAAAATTCTTTTCTTCTTCTTCTAATGGACATATGAAGTCACTGGACATCTATAGCCAGTGGACAACTATAGCCATTGGACATCTATAATCATTGAACATCTATAGTCAATGGACACCTTAAGTCACTGGATATCTATAGCACTCGACATCTATAGCCGCTGGACATCTATAACCACTGGACATTTATAGTCGCAAGAAAATTATAGTCACTGGACATCTAAAGTCACTGGACAGTGGACAAATATAGCTAATGGACAACTATTGCCACTGGACATCACTGGACAGCTCTAGTCATCGGACATCTACGGCCACTGGACATCTGTGCTCACTGGACATCTAGTCACTGGACGTCTATAGTCAATCAATGAACAAGTATAGCCACCAGACATTTCTAGCCATTGGGCATCTGAATCGTACCTGCGAAGACAGCAACGAGTACAACCACTGGATAGTTTCATTGTGAGCTATGACTCCGTTCATGCCGTCCACGTAAAGCATGACTTGGCCCAAAGCTGAAACGAGATAATCGCACGTGTATAGTCACTCTATAGTTGCTGGCCATATTTTTTATCAAATCAACCTCTCAAGATGTAATTCTGATAATTTTGATCGGCTTCGGCGCCGACCTTTATCAAACAAGACAGTCCGTCGCTCTGTACGAATTCGTGAACTAGATCCTTATCGTCCTTAAAAAACAAAAAATCTCACTCGCCAATTCGACCATCGAGTTACAAACGAGAAACAAATCGGGGGAATGCGCGTACTTGAAATATTTGCTTCAGCGAGAATAAGGCTCGTCTCAAATCTCGTCCGGTGGAGTTGAGCAACTTTTCTGAAAAGTTAGACGCGATAAAAAAATGTTTGTTCTTTCGAGTAAAGGTTACACGTTTAGAATGAGTTTTGTTTGCGCAGACGACGTAACCTGGGACGGAGGAAATTGTTTCCGAGCAAAAAAATGTTTCGAAAATTTATGAAATAAACAAACCAGCAACTATAGTGCTATACTCCAATTGGCACAAATTCAAATCCTAAAGGTACTATCGTCCAAATGGTACTGTAGTCCAAATGGCTCAATAGTCCAAAGAGTACAACTATAGTCCAATTGATTCAAGAGTCCAAATGGTACTATGATCTAATAGTACTATAGTCCAAATGATACGACAGCAAAAAGGGTAATATAGTCCAATTTTACAACAGACCCAATGGTACAATAGTCCATGATATACATAACAAATGGTACTACAGTTCGAATGGCACAACAATCCAAACGGTACAAGAGTCCAAATGGTACAACAAGAGTCCAAATGGTACAATTGTTCGAATGGTACAAAGACCTAAATGGTACAGAGGCCTAAATGGTACTAGAGTACAAACGGTACAATTGTCCAAACGGTACAATGTCCAAATGGTACAAGAGTCCAAATGGTACTATAATCTGAATGATACTATAGTCCAAATGATACTATAGTCCAAAAGGTAATATAGTCAAAATAACATAATAGCCAAATGGTACAATATAGTTCCAATGGCGCTGTTTCCAAAAGGTACAATTATCCAAATGATACTACAGTCCAAATGACAGAATAGTCGGAAGGTTAATTCTCCAAACTGTACCACAGTCCAAAGGCACTATTGCCCAACAAATGGTACTATAATTTAATTGGTACTATAGTCCGAATGATAATGAAATCCAAAGTCCGGTAGTCCAACTTCAACTATAGTTAGTGACAACTATTGTCCAATGGCAACTATAGTTCAGCGGTAACTAGTATAGTGTTTAAAAAAATGACGAATTATTCGATTATTTTCCTGCGCAAATTCAATTAATTATGATTGCCAACTTTTTTCAAACTTTTTCCGACTCACCTATAATCGTATGAACCCGTACTGAAAGTTGCGTTCGAAGCACTAAACTCGTTCGGCGGCTGCAAAAAATAAAAAAAATTCTTCGTCATTGACGTCAAAAAAGTGAAACATGTATTTTTCGGATTTTTTTCCATGCAAAAAAGCGAACAGGAAGATTAATGCAACAAGTAAAAAGTAGCTATTGAATACAATGAAAAAGTTTCAACTATAGTCCAAATGCGACTTTAGTCTCGATGCACTATAGTCACAACGCAACTACAGACACGATGCAACTGTTGTCCAAATGCAACTATAGTCCCCGTGGAACGTTAGTGCAAAGTTAAGACAAATATTTAGTTTTATTTTTGCCAATTTATGCGTTCCATAAATCTTACTCCGAAACACTTTGAAGATGACAATTATTAACAGCATTCTTGTTAGATGAAAAAGTCGAAGAAGAAGAAAGTTCCCCTTCGATCGTCGAAGAACAAGGTTCTGGGCTCTTGTTCTTTATCGAGCAAGAAAAAACAAAATTTCCGTCCTGGCCAGTGCCTAAAGTCTCCTCGAAGTCATTCAACTCGTAATTATTTTCGACTACGGTCGATGGACGTCGGGCTAATAGTTGAGGAGTAGATTTAGTAAATTGTCGATTAAGTACCAACATTTGGATCGGATGAAAATGAAAAAAGCTAGAAATTTGCACTGGCCCTAATGGAAACCTGGGCAAAACCGATTCGAACAGGAGAACTACTAATAAGACGAATTGGAATTCGAAAACTTTCAACTATAGTTAAACTGTAGTTGCGTATACTTTTGCGAAATTATAGTTTCACCATAAACCCGTTTTATGTAAGTCTAGTAAAAGTTTTCTCGCTAAAACAGCGTTCGACCCGTCGGTCGACAATGACCAGGTCGTACGGACGAGTCGGAAAGTTTTCAAGGTTTCGTCGTTCGCTCGATCAAAAGGAGCGTTTAAATACAAAATATCGGTCGTGAGTCGTTGAGAAACGAGCAAAAATGCGAAACACTGGAAATACGTGTCGATTATAGTCGCAACTGTAGTTCACTAGCCTGAAAAATATAGTGCACTATCGAAGTAACTATAGTCCACTAACTAAGCAACTATAGCACGTCCATTAGCACGTCAACTATAGTCCACTAGCTAGGCAGTTATAGTTCACTAGCTAGTCAACTATAGTCCACCATCGAAGCAAATATAGTCCGCTAGCTAGCCAATTATGGTTCGCAAAACCGACAACTATAGTTCACCAGCCGTGCGCAACTGTAGAGACGCAATTCAACCAACTATAATCGCACTAAAGCAAATCAATTTGGCAAATTGGCGCCGGTCACAGCGCAAATTTATTTATCGAATTCAATTCGAGTGAAACGTCGTCCCCCTCGCCTCACCCGCCCATCGAAATAACATGCGACTCGAAAAAATAAACATGCAAGCAAATAAACCCATCAAAAAAATCGTTTTAGTTGTTGTTTTTTTGGCACTTTTCCCCCAATTGGCTAGCTCGTTTTCTTACCCGTCTTTCAACACAGCCAGTTCGTCGGGCTGATCGGCCAACGACATATCGTGATCCAAATAAGATCCGAAATCAGCTTGTCCATTTTCGTAAGATCGATAAATTTGAACGTTACATTCGTCCACCTGACAAAAATCGATGATCAATTATAGTCGGTCGATGATGAACCAGAGTCAGTGTAGAATTATAGTTATATGATCAACTATAGTCGGCAATCAGCTATCAGCAATGGCCAATAATTGATGACAGTGAATGATCAGTTATAATCAATTATCAACGGTAATCATATGATCAAATGAAGGCACATGATCTGTAGACTGTAGACTATAGACTGCAGATTGTCATCTGTAGACAATGATCAACTACAGTCAATGACCAACTGTAATTAATGATCAACTATAGTCAATGATCGACTATAGACAATCGTCGAATGTAGACAATCATCAACTGTAGTCGATGGACAACTATAGTCACTGACTCGACCTTTTGCGGAGCCCGTAACAGTCGATGAATGGCTGGAATCTGTTCGCCGATGGGAATGTTAATGTTGAACGAATAAGTAGGACCCCTAGACGGTTCCAAGTACGAAATCGATGACGAAAATGGATCTGTGTCGTTGACGAATTGAACTTTACAAGTCAAAGTATCGGCCATTTCGAGAAATTAAATCGATGACACTAGCGACTCATACCCAGCGTAAAATCCCAAAAAAATCCTCAAAGAGCGAAGAAAGTTCACCGGCCAAAAGATGATTCTAGCTCGACTGAGAGAAGAAGAAATTTTTGTTCGCCAACCGGCTGGCTGGAACTATAGTGCACTAGCTTGTAGCCGGCTAGCTAGCTACTGCGCTTTATCTCTCATTCGCGTTGGGGAGGAAGCGGATGAGGTAAACAGAATACTCGGCGCAGCGGGGCCTATAGTTGAGAGAATTTTTCGTTATATTGCCGACGATTGGCGAAGGTTATTTTTAAAAATTCTACTCGCAAAACCGGCCGAAAAACTCTGAGCAGCTGCGTCGGTGCCCGACGACGATTCTTGGAGCCTCCTAGCGAAGAATCGAGCCGAACAGCTGTTTCAATAGATGAGACGAGAAAATTCCGCAAGGGGGCGTCTTAGTAGGAAACTTTCATTCTCAATGCAGAAGGAAAAACCTGCTTACGTCAAACCAGCGGCAATAAAACAACTATCTAGCGTAACTTGCTTGTTTAATTATAAAGTCGAACACAGCTATACTATTAGACTCTCGATGACTCAGGATGGCTTACGATGACTCACGAAGAATAGTGATGACTCATAATGCTTCATGAGGACACATGATACAAAGCATCGTGGCGACCCATGGAGTCTCATGGATACTCCTAAAGACTTCTAAAGACTCATGAAGACTCATTAATCTAGGTGACTCATGGACTCGTGGGAATCGTGGGACTCATGAAACTCATGAAACTTGGTGACTTATGGGGATCATGGACTTGTGGGACTCGTGGGACGCATGAAACTTGTAAAATTCATGAACCTTGTTGACTCATGGGACTCATCAACTCATCGACTCATGGAATGCATGGATACATGGGACTCATGAAACTCTTTAAAGAAAAGAGAAATAATCATGGTGATTCATGGTGAATCTTTGAGACATATGAAGACTCAGGTGAGTCATGAAACTCGCAAAGACTCGTGATACTCGGACACGACATGACTGTAGACATAAATACTCACAATTAGAAGAATCATGGTGATCCATGAAGACTTTTGAAGAAAATTGAAGCCCGGAGAGAACCTGGATGACTCGTAAAGACTCCTCAGTCAAACTTGACTCACAAGGAGTCATGAAGACTTACAGTACAAAGTGTCATGCTAAGTAAATCTCTCGACTCTTTGCTCACTTTTCGCCGGCTGTCACCATCCCCAGGCTTTCGTACCGCATCTTTGAAAAAGTCGAATGTGACCTTACTCGTTGGACTGAGCATGCCCATCAGAGATCTGAGATCCTTATCATCGTACAGTTCGTCGATATCCGTAACATCCCAAATGTGCGTTTTGCTGCATCGTTTGGTCGGAACACCTTTCGTCTTCTCGACATCGATTGTTCGTTTGTCGCGACCACAGTTTTGATAAAACAGTTCGAAAGTTTCGAATGTTTTGTTTTTGTTTTCTTTGTTGCCCAATACGTCGTCGATATCTTGAAACTTTCCGATGAACTTGTTGCGTCGATGCTTGCACTTGTGACACTTGCCGGACTTCTTGACTGACTTTACTGGTGTCGCGGCTTCTTTATCATTGATGGGTTTGCTTCGATCAAGCTTAGGCTCTTGCTTATTTTGGGCTCTCAGCCCAACAATGGCGGCTTCATCGGCACCATGAACCTTATTCGGAGTTATTTCGGCTTGCTGAAGTGCTCCTTTGACCTTCGCTTGACTCGCCATTCCGGGTTCGACAATGTCGGCTTTCGTCAACTGCTTTTTGGTTAATTCAGCAGTCTGCTTTTGGGCTTCTTCTTTGACTTTGGACACTGCTACGGGTAGCGCTGCGTTTGCGGCTGGTTTTTTTGTCGCAGACGAAGTCTGTGTTTTTGTAACTGCGGGTGTAAACTTGGATGGTGGACCTTTAGCTTCATGATCGGATTCACCATCGGGACCGAGTCGTTGAGTTAAGTCAGTGATTTGTTTCGCGACTGGCGCCTTCGGCTGAGTCAGCGAAGGTGATAGCGAGCTGGCTTTCGTGTCATCAGCTGCAACTTTAATTGTTCTCGATAAAGGCGACGCTGAACTAGCTTTATTGTCTGGTAGCTTCGATGTTATCAACGGTTGCAAAGGTTTCAAAGTGCTCGGCTGCTTGGCGGTGAGAAGACTTTCCAAAGAATCTTTCTTCGCCTTTTCTTCCTGTTCTTTTTTCGTAAAAGGCGACATCAGTTTACTCGGTGCTCTGCCGATGAGTCCCGCTTGAGGCTTTGCAGTAGCAGACTCAGCGGATTTCTTTTCGGCGAGTTCATTCAACTCCTTTTCCTGCTGTCGCTGTATTTCAGAAATCGAAAGATTTTTTGTTTCTTGCTTCGACAGGGGTGTCGGAGATGGTGATGCTAATTTCATAGCCGAAATTGATTTTGCTTTTTGCGCTTGTTTTTGGGCTATTTCTTTCAGCTCTTGCTCTCGTTTAGCAGCTTCAGTTTCAGAGTCAACTTTCCACTTGTCGACTTTCTTTGAAACTTGATCGCGAAGATTGCTTGCATCAGTTAACACACTCTTGTGCGTTTCTTGTTCGGCGACTAATTTTGTGGCAGTTGTCACATCGGATATACCTTTACTTAAATCTTTCATTTGTTGAGTAATTTGGCTCGAGCCAGCCTTCATCTTCCTTCTCAATTCTTCCATTTGCTCTTCGAACGACGGACCAGCTGGAGCTTCGGGTTGGCTGAAGGCTTTTGGATATTTATGCTCCGTAGATAGCTTGATGTCTCCTTGTTTGGCTTGCTTGTCGTCTACCGGCTTTTGAGCAGCATACTTGGATTTGAAATCATATTCGGTAGTTTTACCTTTAGCTTCAAACTTTTCGGACATTTTGTTTATGCCTGTTGTTTTCGGCTTGTATTTAGTGCTCGTGCTGTCTTCCAATTTGCTTGCTGGCGAAACCTGGGGTGTTGCATCTTTAACTGGAGTAGCTTTCGATTGGGCGGCATCTACTTTGGATTCCACTTTTGGTGTTTCTTGTTTGGATTGAACCTTCTCAGCTTTGATGTCAACTTTTTGATTAGGAGCAGCGACTTCTTTCGTCAAAGGCTGTTTATCTAATACTTGCACTTGCGGCGTCTTGATGAGAACTTTTTCTTGCTTCGGCTCTAACACCACTGATTTTTTAGCCCATGTCTCTTCCGGCTTTTTTATTTGATACGTGTCAACTCTATCCAGATTGACTTTTTCAGTTTGGGTTTTCGCCAAAGTTGGCACAATCTTGACATCCGACACTTTTTCCGAGACTGTATGAGCTTTAGGAACAATTTCTTGACTTTTAATATCAGGCAACTCATTCACCTCGACTGTTGTCACAGCGGAATATGGAGCTGCGTAAGTTTCTACTTTTTGCGATTTTGCAGTATCGCTAACTCCTTTAACGGTTCTCGCGATTGCCGAATCAGTCGCTGGTTTCTTCGCGCTAGAAATAAGCCGATCAGCTTTTTCAGCAGGCGTCGACTCTGTTTCAACTTTAGCCGTCAGTAGTTTTTGCTTTTCAATTTCTTTGGCTTCTTTGCACGCCTGTTGAAATTTCTTTGCGACTAAGGTAACATTTTCTTCAGGCGCTAGCTCAACGGCTATGTCATACTGTTTCGGATGACATTCATTGATTTCCACGGCAGATTCAGCTTCGTCTTTCGATTCAAAAATATCAGCAGTTGTAGGCGCATCGATGAACAAATCACTTTTATGAGAAATTGGATCATTGTCATCATCCGAATAATCGTCCACGAAAACTTCAGATTCCTGTTCATCGTGCATCTTTCGCTTGCGAACTTTACCTTCTGGCGCGTCATGGTAAACAGAATGTTCGAAGTCGCCATCCGAATGACTGTCTACATTTTCAGAATCCGGTGTAATGGATCTGTTGGGAGATAGTTCTTTGAAGTCGACTTTTGGTATCCGTTTTATTGTGATGAATGTTGTTGTTGTATCGGGATCCTCAGCTGCGACTTTCTTACGATTATCGAGAACTAGTTTCAAGCAACCATCATCTTCAGCGCTTTTGAACATGAAATTGTCTCCGCTAGAATACATGGATGCTGGTCTCGATACATCGGCGTCATAAGCCGGATCATTGGGAGAATCCTGCGACAACCTTTCTTGATAATCCGAAGCTGCCATCATTTCACTGACATCGGATGATGTTACCATTATGTGTGGCAAGACCTTCGAATCTTTCCGCTGTGGTGCTGCTTTTTCCTGCTTTACTTCATCTTCATACTCTTCATCATCTACATCTACTTCAACTTCATCCTCTTCTTCACCATCGTCTGATAAGTCTTCGTAATCGGATACGGATGCAACTGATTCCTCATCCGGGAAATCACTGTCATACGACATGTGTATATTAAATACTGGAGCAGGCAATGCCAAATGGGCTTCGACCCTTCCTCGTTCTTCTTGCTTCTCCTCTTTCGGCAAAAACGGAAATGTCGCCGAAATGGTGTTCGGATTGAATTCAAATTCAGATTCAACATCCGACGCTCCAGAAGTGTCTGTGACGAATGCTGGTTTTCCGGGTGGTGCCAGAAGCATGGTCGACGATTTTTTAGGTTTATGATGCGAAGCTGATTTCGGACTGCGGTCGGATACGTCTTCCTCCGAGTCTGTTTCGGCTTCAATCTGGATAGAGTATTTTCGAGCAGGTTTTGTTGTGAACTGTTTCCAAGCAGGGGTATCACCATCGTTTTCGTCATCTTCTTCAGCTTCGTTATCCGTTCCCCCGTCGAAGCTGCAAAATTGTTCCCAAGCGGCAGGCTTATATGGAGCAGCGCTCAAACGTTGGACTTTGATTTCTTGCTCCGTTGGTTCGCCTTCGTTTTCTTCATATTGTTCTTCGACATTCGGTTCGTATGGAACATCGAAGTCGCTCCATAGCGAAGTATTACTGGCAGCAATCTCGTGACTTTGCTGAAGTTTTCTTTTCGCTCTATTTCTTTGGATAACATCATTTTCCCAACCTTCATCTTCTATTTCTTCTTCTTCTTCGTTATCTTCATCCGCGAATGAACTAGCGAAGTCATCCCACGGATTTCTGGCTGGTGCAGCTGCCAAAGGTATTCCGCTGCTTCTGTTATTATAATTTTCATCAGCTTCTTCTTCAGCTTCATCTTCAGCGAACGAGCTGTTGAAATCCTCCCACGGGTTACGTTTGTAAACTTCGAGGCGAACTGGATCGCCTTCGGCTTCTCCTTCAACGGGTTCATTCTCGTTATCTTTGTCCTCCTGCATGGTGCTGTCAACAGCTGGCTGCTCATCGAAGTCATTCCACAAACCGTGAGAACTTTTTTCCATTGTCGGATTTGTTTCAACTTCTGCAGTTTCAACTTTAACATCATTCGATTCATCCGCAGATTCCGCGCTGAACTCAATTTCATCTGGAACTTCTTCATCTTTTTCCACTGCTTCCACCTCAACATCCTTTCGCGCTGAATCCAACTTTGCTTTATAGGTTTCTTCTTCACCATAGGTTGTGCAACAAAGTGTATCGTTCTCCTCGCGCTCGGTTTCTTCGTCTTGCTCCGAGGCTTCGATTTCCTCAGTTTTGTCAGATGTACTTAGAGTTTCACTGTCTCGGCCAGTTTTACTTGAATAAGCACTGTCGCCAATGATAGAGTCCGATGCTCGTCTGCTGCCGATCAGTGACAATTCATCTTCTTTCTCAATAGCCAAAACCGGACTATGAGTAACGTATCGGTCGTAGAATGCATTAAATTCGTCGTTAGTCGTCGTATCGGGCAGTTGCAGAGTTGAATTAGCGGATGCTCTCTCGGGACCATCCACGGGTTTCGTCGAGAATGCTTGCTCGATTTCAGGGGTCGACGCTTTCTCGGCCTCTCTTTCGCTTTTTAATATTCCGGAATATACAGTTTTGTTTTCTCGAGGCGATTCGTATGTTCCATACCTTCGAGGAGTGTACGTCGACTTCAATGTAATATCGGAATGAGCTTCGCTTAACGAACTGTATAATCCTCTCGTCGATGAATAACTACCGTAGTCGTCTCGTTTGGATAAGGCTTTACTGCTACCGTAATCTCGACTGCTAGAAACTCCTCCGGTATATCCGCCGTACGAGGATCCGCTTCGATACGTCGAACTACCCGCGCTGTACGGCGACGAATAACTAGATCCGGATAATCCCGACGCGTAACTGTAACTTCTAGTGGGCGCGCTATATTCGAGGGAACTTCTATACGATCCGCTTCCTACGCCAGATCCAACGTTAATGCTAGAACTGTAGCGATCCAAGGAGGCGGAGCTGGGTCGCGGCGGTCTACTAGATTCGTACACTCCCGATGAAGATCCGTATCTGGATAACGAGGAGGTCGTCCCATAATTATTCAAATCGCTTAAGGCCCTATTGGAGCTATAACTTCGCAAGCCGGAGTCGTAATTCTGAAATAAAAACAATTCGATAAACAACACAGCTCTGCGAAAATTATCCTTTTTGTTAGCTAGTCGTATTATTTTTTACCTTCATAATTTTTTTATAACTAGCTAGGTATTTCGAAAAAATCAGGTTGATTGGGAGGGTACGTTAGAAAAATTTACATCGCCGACCGGGCTCGGTGCGTGGACTCGTCGGTTTCGCGTTAGACTACCGAGCGAGACTGCCGGTTCTGGGGTAATAAATCGAGGGCTCGAAAAATAGGCTCTTCCGCGCTCTCGGCTGGTAGCAACGAGCGGGAAAAGGTACACAGACAAGCAAAGCGGCGGTCGAATGAAACGGCGTCAGATGTTTCTCCGGGAGGAAGGAAGATAACAAGCCGAAACCTCGCTAGAAACTTTTTTAGCGAGTCAATCTCTTACCGATGAGTAAGATCTAGATGGGGATGAATCGTATCTGCTGCCGCCGATGTTCGAACTGCGACTGCTGATGCCGGTGGATGAGTCACCCTGAAAAGAAAAAAGTAAACAAAGGCTGATAAGCCAAGATAAAATCATCTGTCTTCGCAGAGGCTTTCGATCGGCAGCTTTACCGCCGAAGGATTTCGGCGCATCGGCTTACGGGCCTTCAGCTTTCAGCCGCCGATCATCGACTGTTAGGCTTTCAGTCATTTCAACTATAAGACCGAATCCAAAATCCAATGGAAGTTGGAAATTGCTTCAAAGTGAACTAAAGAAGCTTACGTATGAATAACGCCTCGACATCGGCGTTGACGAAAAATGTTTAAAAAATGATTCGAAAAAAAACGAGCTTTCGACGCACGCCGGTTTACTGTAGGCGTTAACTATTATAAATTTCGAAAATTACGTTCGGTTCGAAACAACGACGGATAAAAAAACCACTACAACATTACAAGACAATATTTTCGAAGAACAGAAATCGTTTTTGCATATATCGGACGGTTCGCGTCCGTTGCTCGAAGTGCATCGAGGGAGGAGGGTTATCGGATTGGGGGAAACTATGCGAGGGAAAAATTTTGCTAAACTTTTATCGAAAAACGTTGCGTTCAGGTTGTAACAGTTGTCAGTGCGGCGAAACAGAAATTCTCAACTCGATTTTATTTTCCGTTCGCCATTCTCCTTCGCATCGTCGCGGAAAGATGAAGAAGAAGAGGAATACGACGAAGAACCGAGAGAAACTATAAACTGAAAGATTTTTTTGTTTTTCCTCGCGAATTAAATAAAACCTCTCCGTAGGTCCGCGAACCGGTGCCAGCGTACCAAAGACCCCGTAGACGAAGAAAAATTCGTGCAAGGTATTTTCGTCGGCGTAACCTTCCGCTCTCGCGATCGGACTGGGAAATGTGGAAAATTTTTAGCCCGCCTCATTGGTTACATCATTTTTCACCAATTTGCGAAACAACTAATTACAATGTTTATCGGAAAAGTTTTCAAACTGTTTATTAGCCGACAATTGACGTTATTCGCACTCGCTAAAATACGAGTATTACTGTAGATCGTCTTACTGTACCTCTCGAATGGTCGGTAATGAAAATTGTTTACGATAAGGTGGTCGCGACATAGGTAACGGTGGATAATAAAAATTATTACATAATACTTAAAAAAAACAATGTAATATTGTTTTATTCATATTCATATTATTATGTAATAATTAAAAAAACAGCGTAACAAAACCGAGAAACCAATTCATAAGACAACAATGGGCGCCAACTTCACTTCGTCGAAGCCCCGAGCATTTTTTGAGTGAAAATTGTTATAAAATATCAGTGTGGACGAACTACTATTTAGCGCGTTGAAACTTTTCCGAGAGAACGCAAAAAGCGTTTTCAAACAACTGTTTCGCAGTCGAAAACTGAAGTTTATCTTGATCACTTTTTTTTATCTCAAACAAAATTTGTTACACTAAGTCACGTCAGACGGAAGATTACGCCGAGGTACATCGGACTGAAGGGATCGCATTACGTCGTCGCGAGAACAAATGCAACATAGTCTGGTATTCCGTATCCGACTATAGCGCGAGTATGACTATAATCAGTATGCAAGTATTGCGAGAAAATAAAGTCTAGTAGCGGCTGCAATCTGTATAGTACGCAGTCCTCAGCAATCCGTATATTAGTGCAATCCATACGTCACTATCACAATCCGCATTCTTATGTTACTATAACCTGAAATCTGAATCTGAATGTTGCTTCAATTCGTATATTACTACCATATATAATATGCTGGGAGTCAGTCAGTCTTTTATGTTTATCCGAAAAGATTCATTGTATCTGTGTGGCTTTGGAAAGTAGCCCTTCACCAGGATACGAACCACCGACCATGCTATCTTTAGTCCAGCTTCGTAGCCACTATGAATTGTACATACTTACTATGGTTTTTCGTAACTGCTCCGAGAGCCCCTACTACCACTGGTACAACTTTGCCCTTAAGTTTCCAGAGGCGTTGAAGCTCAGTCTTAAGTTCTTGGTATTTGAGGATCT